>JASAMW010005714.1:0-28587 GCA_030247985.1 Epsilonema sp. ZAB3_2 | reverse complement strand
AACAGCAGAAGCACCAGAAAGGACATGGATTTCAGTGGGAGCGGTTGTAAAATGTTATTACTAAGCTTTGTGTGCAGATTGTATTTTGCTTGAATAAAACATGGATAAACTGTTGGATAACGTCTATTACAATACATCAAGTCCAGCCTGCTATGCAGGAATAGACGCAGTGTGGAGAGAAGCAAAGAAGATAGACCCAAAGTTGAGGA
This sequence comes from Epsilonema sp. ZAB3_2, assembly GCA_030247985.1. Taxonomy (NCBI): domain Eukaryota; kingdom Metazoa; phylum Nematoda; class Chromadorea; order Desmodorida; family Epsilonematidae; genus Epsilonema; species Epsilonema sp. ZAB3_2. Next base: position 28,378 of record JASAMW010005714.1, on the reverse strand, counting down.
AGAAGGATGTGCAAGAGTACTTGCACAGGCAGTACACATACACTCTGCATAAGCCAATTCGTCGAAAGTTTCCTCGAAACAAGATTCGCTCCATTGGTGTTGACACACATTGGCAAATTGATCTGTGCGATATGCAAAAATTGAGCAAGTACAATGAAGGATACAAGTACTTGTTGACATGCACAGATGTATTCAGCAAGTATTCGTGGGCTATCCCCATGAGGAACAAAAAGCCTGAAACAGCGAGAGATGCTTTTCTACAAATTCTGAAGCAAGGGCGCAAGCCATGGTGGCTTTTCAGCGATCGAGGAAAAGAGTTTGTCGGCCAGCCTTTTCAAGACATGCTACGCAAGAAAGGCATTGTCCATTATGTCAGTAAATCACCCGACGTGAAAGCTGCACAAGTGGAGCGCTACAATCGTACCCTTAAGACACGACTTTGGAAATATTTTACCCAACGCAAGACATTTCGATACTTGAATATTCTGCAAACCATGGTCAACTCGATCAATCACTCCTACAGCTCACCAATTGGGTGCCGACCTGTAGATGTCACCATGGACAATGAAAATGTCATCAGGGAAAAGCTGTATGGACCAACCTTAGCAAAACAGAAGAAAAAGAAACCAAATAAATTCAAGTTTCATGTGGGAGAGCAAGTTAGAATCACGAAGGAGAAGCACAAGTTTCAAAAAGGCTATTTGCCAAACTTCACAGAGGAGATATTTGTGGTGACCCAATGCATCCCCAGAACTCCACCAGTATACAAGATCAAAGACATGACTGGAGAAGAGATCGAAGGAGTATATTATGCGCAGGAGCTGGTCAAGGCTATTCCTAACCCTAACGCCAGCGCAGCAAAGAAGTACAAGTAAACCAGCAACAGCAACTGGATGATGGAACAGACTGGAGCTACTACTCCACCAAGCGAAAATTCAGTACGTTCCATTTGGCGTATCCTTGGTAGCAAATTCCCCAGGACTGAGGTTGTGTTCTTTGCACAGGTTATTCTTATCTATGGAGTTGTGATCACATCCCTTGTAAACATATCGCTGGGTGCTACTCAAGAGCTGTGGGTTGTGCTGCTGACCTCTTGCCTAGGCTACATCCTGCTAAATCCTACTTTGCATAAACAAGCGTCAGCATCTGCAACAACATGACTGCAAGCAACTTGTACCTGACCTTGCCCAGCAACACTGATGACTTTCCTTCAAATACTACTGGCTCCTTCAGAGTGAAGCTGCCTCATGAGCTGGCACTGGCAGGAGACTGGGAAGCGGCGCTGGTGGAAATAAAATACCCTTATTCTTGGGACAATTTGGCTGAGAAGGATAGCGTCAGTATGCTGCAAAACACAGCATTCATCCTGAACATGAAACCTCCAATCGGCATCAGCAAGGGTATCCTTGTAAAATTCAACTTACCCGCAGGCAATTATGACACAATTGAAAGCCTCATTCAAGCGATGAATCAAGTGCTGAAGCGCTGGGCGCAGTTGGATATCACAGAGCAATCTGAGCATAATCCAGCCAGGGCAACAGAAGATGTGTTTCTATTGCTCCGAACCTTTGACCGACTCAACAAAAAGAAGCCCTTGGTAAAGTTTCGATTCAACAAGCTCAGCAACAGAGTTCGAGTTACCTTGCGAACTGAACATGTGGCTTCACTGTACCTGTCCCCACATCTGGAGTACATACTGGGACTGGCAACAGAACATGCATCAATCTCAGCACAGAAAACTACAGCTAAATATCCACCAGATTTGTCAGGCGGCTTTACAACTTTGTTTGTGTACTGTAATTTGGTTGAGCCGCAGATTGTAGCTGCAAGCCTAGTGCCATTACTAAGAGCAGTTACTATTGAAGGGAAGCATGGCGACTATGTTTCTAAAGTGTTCTTGGCACCTCACTACGTGAAGTTGCGTGTAAAAACATTTGATGCTGTTGAGATTGACATAAAAACGGATGAGAACGTGCCTGTTAAGTTCAACTTTGGAAAAGTGATTGTAAAGCTGCACTTGAGAAAAATAAAATCATGAGAGTACTGTTTGTTCCACCAAGTCAGAAAGTTTGGGAACAGTTCTACAGAGCTCAAGCACTGCAGCATGGACATGGGCTTGAAGGGTGGCGGGGCACCCAATATCAGCGAGGAGCAGGCATTGGCAATGTGCTCGGTGGCTTATTTCGATCTCTACTTCCTGTTGCTAAAACTGTGGGTAGAACAGTAGGAAAACAGGCCTTGAATACTGGTCTAAACGTGGCTGCTGATGCCCTGGCAGGTAGAAACGTGTTGGACTCACTGGAGGAACATGGGAAAGCAGCAGCAGGCAAGCTGCTGGTGAAAGGTGCACGAAAGCTGAATGCCATTCCTAAGGCTGGCAGTAAAGCAAAACGAGCTGGAAGAAGCAAAGGGAAAGGTGGCCAAAGAGGCAGAGGACTTGGAGCTCGCCTTCCCAAAAGAGCAACCACCAGAAGTGTGCGAAAGAGGAAAGCAGCAGGTCGCAGAAAGACAAAGAAACAATCAAAAGACCAATTGGGGCTGATCCCATAGCGCACACAGAATGGCTTTGTTAGATAGAAGCTCTCTTCCTTCTACCAAATCAGAACTTGATCTGTTCACAGTACCTACCACGCAAGTTGCCATAAAGCAGGGACACTATCTTGAAATCAATCCAATGAACACAATCACCGATTCTGGCCCATATGACTTCCATATTCCAGCAGATCCCCACTATTTGGACCTGTCAAAGAACTACATAATTATTCAGCTTCGTATAAAGAAAAGTGACAATTCCAACCTGCAGTGGAATCCAGCTGCACCAAATGGCAATGTAGGCGACAAAGTGGGCCCCGTAAACTTGCTGGGAAAAACTTTTTTCAAACAAGTCAAACTGTTTCTCAACAGTAAGCTTGCGTATGACAGTGGGGACACATACGCATATCGGGCTTACATGGAAACCTTGCTGAACTATGGCAAAGAAGCGAAGCAAACGCTGCTACAGGCTGCGGGATATCAAGACGACATACCCTATGACAAAATAGACAGCGGAGACAATAGTGGATGGGAAGCTAGATGCAAAAGATATACAGGCAGCGTGCTGGTTGAGCTCATGGCGCCCATACATGCAGATTTGTTCTTTCAAGAAAAGTACCTGATCAACAATATCAACGTCCATCTGGAACTGCACAGAAACGCTGAAGCATTTTCGCTGATGAGCTTTGCGCAAAATCCAGGCTTCAAAATCAATATTGAAAACATGAAGTGGTTGGTGAGAAAGGTCGATCTGGCTGAGCATGTGTCCCTGGCCCTGGAAGCCAACTTTCTGCATCACGCAGCCAAGTATCCCATCCGACGAGTTCAAATCAAAACATTGCAGCTGGAGGCAGGCAGAAGAGATACACCAGCAACAGCGATTTTTAATGGTCAAATACCGAGACGTATGGTGATTGGAATGACAACAACGGCAGCTTTTCATGGCGACTACAGGCTGTCTCCATTCAATTTTCAGCATTTTGGCTGCACGTCCATACAGGTGGAGGCGGCAGGCATCCCTTACCCCATAAACCCGATCCGAATGGACTTTGCACAAAAGCAGTTCACTCGCCCGTATGTGCATCTCTATGAAGCATTGGGCACTATTGGCTCTAACAATTCGTGTGGAATCAGTATGAACAGTTTTGCTGAAGGCAGCACTCTGTTTGGCCTTGACTTGAGTCCAGACTGTGCCAGTGACGGTGGGCATTGGGAACTTGCAACTGAAGGCACAACTGTAGTGCGCATGTCCTTCAAGGATGCAATTCCTGCAGGCGGCGTGAAGCTCATAATTTTGGCTGAGTTTGACAATCTGATTACTGTAGATCGTTTTCGCAACGTCTATTTCGATTACACGCCATGAACACTCTACAGCTGCTGAACTGTGCCATGAGCGATGAGGCGTTTTTGGGCCAGCAAATACAGGGTGTTTACCCTTTGGATAAAATCGAGCCTGCAAAAGGCAACCCACACTGCCTGATTGTCAATTTGGACAAGCACACCCAACCAGGATCTCATTGGATTGCAATTCATGTGGACCACAACAGCTATGGACTGTATTTTGATTCTTATGGCAGACAGCCCTGCAAGAAACCTTTGCTGTCCTACCTGCAAAAATATTGTACTGACTGGGAAGCAAATCAGCAGCAGATACAGTCTCCCTGGTCTTCAACCTGTGGCCAGTATTGTATTTGGTTTCTGTACCACAGAGTTCGCGGCAAGTCTATGACAGAAGCTCTGCAAATATTCAGTGTTGGTGATTTAACGCACAATGATGTTATTGTAAACAAGTGGATGCAAAAGCGCTTTTCAGTGAACACGCACGTATTTGATCACAATGAAGTGTACTACATTCAATCTTGCTGTCCTTATACAGTTTTGTAAAATTGAAATAAAATAGTGACCAAATATTGTCCAAATATTGATATAAAATAGTGACCAAAATAGTGACTGAATGAATAAACGAATGAATGAACGACTATGAATAAATACCAAATATTGATATAAAATAGTGACCAAAATAGTGACTGAATGAATAAACGTATAATATTGTCATCACAGCATATCATGGCAGCCTACAGCTCACATATTGCAAATAGGATTATCATAGGACCAAAACAAGGCACAAGCACCATCCTCAATCTGTCTTTGTACCGTATGGAAGAGTGGAATAGTCAGGCAACAGCCAACGTTTCTCATAACATACACCATAGTCTTTGGCACTGTCCTGTGTTATTACATCATGCAGCTGAGTGCGACGAATCTGAGGTTGTGTTATCATAGTAGTCTCTCTTTCTCTTTCCTTTACCCACATTTGTACCTTTCTTCTGAGATTTTCAAAGTTGAGCTGTTTGGCAGCGTGGTAGTTGAGGGTAAAGCCACGAATTTTCACCTTGGGCTCCTTCTTTCCACCAGGAAGAGTGACAATAAAGCCATAATTCTTGGGACCACCCGAGACAAACTCGCTGATGTAGGAGCCGGCTGGGTAGGCACCGAGCTCATTTGTCCATTCCCCAAGAAACTCGCCTTCAGTGGGGTGGTAGGTATCACCGGAACGGGTGACATAGATCACAGAATCTGAAAGCAACTCCGAATGAAGAACAGATACTTAGTAGTACCAGTACCTACCTACCTACATACATACTAGTACTGTGCATAAAGTAAGGCCGGCACCTACTGTATGTACATACTACATAGGCCTACATAATATTTAGATACCTGCAAGTTACCTGTGTCAAAGTAAAGAACTCTTGGTCCCAAGTTCTCAAGAGCTTCATAGAGACGAAGACGACAGTTGGCGGTTGTGAATGCAGCTATCACCGGATTGGTGTGAGCTAGGACTTCCTCATACTCACTCGCCTTCTGATAACTGACCATCAGCATCAGCTCAGTCAGAGGAATAATAGCTTTCACAATATTGCCTGGGTCAAAGACAATGTCAGTAAAGCGAGCCGGATCTTTCACCACCTCCTCCTTGGTCATATTGGTTCTCTGTCCAAACTTGCCCCAAAACCTGCACAAACATTACAAGAAACCCTGTAGATATTTACGTACATCTTTCTTTACTGTACTTTTGTGTCATACAGGTCGCTGCTGTGACACTTACGAATTGAGCATCAACTTGGCAATTGAACGCAATCCGGGGTTTTTCTTGACGTTTGATGGATCCAGACTAATGCCCTCCTTCTCCTTGCATAGCTGTAGAAAGCGTTTTTTGTCCGCTTCGCTTTCTGCCTGAAAATGTTCACATAGATAGCAAAATGTAGTCAACCTGTCTGCATATATTGTATGTACGTACGTACTGTACATATCGCATGTAGTCTATACATACACGTACATGTAAGTACATGCAAACAATTTTACTCACCCAGTTAGGCCATCCTGAAGCTTCCAATTTGAGCTTCAGAAAAGTATTGACATACTGAGTGAAAAGCCCCGATTCTTCATCCTCACCATCATACACAGCTTTCTCCTTGAAATGCCAGACTTCAAAAACTTTTAGCACTCTAGAATACAATAAACACTCTGTAGGTACGATACCCCTATAGCTAAAATGCAATCATGGACTTTGCTGTGCCTTCTGGTTGCTCGCTACACTCAAACGAATGCAATATTACTTGTATCCCATTTCCAATGCTTTGTCTAGCTCCGTTGACACCCAGGTGCCTGTGAGGCACCTCTCGCCATCGCTGTGGGTGCAGTAGTCTTGTTGATTCAGTTCAGCGCAGGTGGCACAGAGGGGAAAGTAGAGCTTCTTGTTGGTGGAATGAGGAAGGACGGGATGGTAGCAGTGGGGTGGTGGCAGAAGGGTGGCTTTGATCAGGCCAAAGTATGGCTGGTGATCTGTTGTTATCTCATCAAAGTCCTCCGTGATGATGTCTGGGTGACCCACTGGAAACTCTGTGTACTTGAGGCCCCAGGGGTAGAGGCTGCAATCAAGAAGCGTGTGGGCAAAGATACTAGCGAGCAGTGTGTTTCTTGCAATCCACCACATATTTACAATAGTACCTGCACACATCCATGTAGCTAATTGTCTCTCCAGGCTGACACTTGTACCACAACGTCGTTGCATTGGTTCTTCCTCCACGCAGCGCATCTCTGGGCATGAGAGGCGGTTGGATGTGAAGATTGTCGATGAAGCTTTTCATCTCTGCATTTTCTTCTACCTGCCGTTCAAATTCACACTCCCATACTTGCACGACATTGGTGAAGGATTTGGACAGAAAATTCATCTTCTTCAAGGTGCGTTGGTGGGCCTCCTCAATGGTCAAAGCTGAAGAAGACTGGGGCAGTTTCACATTGCGCTGCTGACCCGTGTAGCATTTTGTACACCCATGCCACAAACAACCCTGCTCAAGTAACAAACAGCACTAAACTTCGCTCGAATTGTGGCAGTAGAATACGTACGTACGTGCGTGCATACACAATAGAGCCTGAAGCTTCTTACCTGAAATTCGTATGCTGTGTCTGTATCCTCGCAGTATCCATCGCAGTAGTAGTCGCCAATACGTGTTTCGCCTCCATTTCTAGCATGCTTGATGTATCTACCAGTGCTGTGTGCCATCCAGTAGAGCCATTGCAACGACTTGATGCTGTGATTTTGAGTTGTATAGCCAGTAGAGGGGATAACAGCAATGCTCTAAAATTCTACACCCACTTCATTTCCATACTAGAGTAACAGACAGCACCGCAGATAGACCCATCCTGATACTGTGCATGTAGTAGTGGCGTGCTTACGTTTTCTTTCATGAAATTTCTTCGAAAGACGTGCATGCAAGCAGACGCAATGGTGATGCCAGCCTTGAACGGATTGACCCCCGTGACTGCGTGGAATAGCTCCTCAAACTTGAGGCAGCAGCGCATCAATATGTCAACATCGCTCGTGCAGTACTCCTGTAATGAATGCCGCAAGCTCAAAAGATATTTAGAAAAGCAACAATGCGTGCGTATGTACGTACATATGCATACGTACGTACGTATGTGTATGTAATGTGACGTACAATCATACCACAACTTCCTGCCAGAAATTGAATTGTTTTCCTGACTGTTGGTTGTACCACTGATAGAAAGCCGCTCTCTTGTCCTCTTTCATGTTGCCTGCATCATAGAACCAAGCATCAGGCCACTCTCCCACATAATCAAAGTTTTCCTCTTTGTTGAATTTGTGGGGGAAGAAGCCCTTTTTCAGTTCCTTCTGGTCAAAAGCCTTAGGGAGATCTGAAAACAAAAACAATTCACTCTACTATATTACGGTTATCTACTATCTACTGTACATGTGTATGCTGTACATAGTTGTATGTACGTGTATATGTATATGCTGTAGTCGGCATACCACTGAGAGGCATAGGTAGAAAGTTGTAGCTGTCGATGACTTTTATTCCAAAACAGTTTAGCTCCATGATTTCCGTCCCTCTCAGTCTGACTCTAGGAACTATCGCTTGTTTGAAGAGGTAGCATATGAGGAACTGAGAGTCGTATCCTTTGCTGTTGTGTGCAATCACCAGAGACCCCACGTTGTCTTCAGAGAATAGCCAGGAGCAGAACTCTTCAGTGCAGTTGTCCCGACTGAAGGTGTGCTTGGTCTGTTCGCAGTGTTCACACGTGTCGTACCTCCCAGCCCGAACATCCTCCTGCAATAGTTACAGCTCATCTGCGCTCAACTGATATTTGATGCATGTACCTAATGTACATTATAGGTGGTAGTACAGTATGTATGAACGTACGTATGTGCTAATAAAATGAGCAGTGAGTACCTTGCATTCATCACAGAGCTTGTAGGCAATGCACAGCATTGGTTTGTGTGCATAGGTCAAGCCAATTTTGTTCTCGCCGTGCGGCGCTTCCTGGGTGCACTCAAAATCGAAAAAGATCTTTGTGTTTCTGGCCCTGGCTGCAGCCGTTTCGTCAGCTCGACTCTCTGCAGCTTCCTTTCCCGTCTCTTCTGCCGTCTCCTCTTCTTCTTCCTCAGCAGTTGATTTTGTCTTTGCCTTGCAGTCCTACAATATGCAATACATATAACGAACTGCGCCTCTCTGTGATATGACAAAACAATCTCCTACACTGTTTGCTAATGAATGATGAGTCACATTAGTACGTACGTACTTCAACTTCAATCTTGGTGATGTAGCACAGATGATCTTGCCCACAGGGTGCCCACTGCTTGCAAGTTTGACATTGAAACTCGCCACAGTGATGATCCGGTATAATAGTGCTAGGTGGTTTCAATTCTTGCGTCTTGTTGCACTCTGGACACGCTCGCAACCGCTGACAGGTGCTGTACAATACCGTCCGCCTTTTCTTTTTGCCTCCATCCGTTGGTTGTTCAACCCGGAGATGATTTTGGAAGCACTCTTCATTCATGAACCAGCGGTTGCATGTAGCACACTCTTTCCAACTGACGGCATGACCCTCCAGATCTCGTTCCAAAGCACAGCCACTATTGGCATGGAGACAGCAACGACATGCAGACTTACACCTGAAACAACGTAGAGCCGAATTACCATCCATTTCTGCAATATACTTAGTGAGTGAGTAAAAATCAAAGCAATGGGGGTGGGCATGGATTCGAGCTCAACACAGCCATTCATTTTACACATACCAATATTGTAGTAGCCCTACATCTATGTGTTCATTCGCGCTTACTTGTGAGCTTTTTTCGTGTTGAAGCCCCTGTCACAATACTGACACCAGTATTGCGTCTGGAAAATGACGTGCGGTTTGGTGCAGACAAAGTAGTGTTCTTCGTCTGCATCATGATAGAGGTAGAGGACTTTTTCCTTTTTCTCCTTGCCCACAAACGTCAGGCAGTTTCCTCCGGCCGATGAGAACACCTTTATCTGATAGTCAGAAAGAGCCTAAAAATAAGGCAACGTGCAAAATAAAGGAGGGCAAATGCTTGTCAAAGGATACGATATGCAAGTACGTGTAGTACAAACATGGTAGGTGCTGTATTCATAAATAGGTGTGCGTTACGCATGAGTGTACACTGTACAATACATATGAGTAGGTACCTACCTACATGCATAAAGGCCTATGCACACATACCTGTTGCAGTTTCTCAAGTTCTGGTTCACCGCATAGGCCGTGAAAACCGCCAAGCCCAGCTTGTTGCATGAGCTCCTGCGCCATTCGTTTCTGCAGTGTTCTTCTGCTGCTGTCGCCTTTTCGGATAGTCTTGTACTGTGGATGATTGTCCAATCGTGCTTTTGCCACCACCAGAGCTCGAGCCAAGCAGAGATTGTCCTTCGCGTTGTCTACCTTGATGAAAGCGCCACCATGACCGCTACAGTGCTTCTTCATCCACGATTTGAGGTTCCACCGCGTTTTATCAGGCGGCCTTCCCCCTCGATTCGCCTTTACTATTGTTATATTTATCATCAAGTCTTCATCCAAACTCATCTCCTCAGCCGACTGTAGCAGTTGTTCCAGCTGAGCCAACAGACGCTCAGCGGTAACTTCTGATCGAGGCACAAACGGCATGAGAAAGCGACCTTGATTCAAGGCAGGGTGGCGAATTTCAATGCCAACTTTGTCAGTGGAAGCAGCGTCCTTCAATGCTTGCTTGAGTACATACTCCAGAATCGCCTCAACCATTTCTTCAATCTCGTTCAGATGCTCTGGATGAAAGCGAAGTTTGTACTGTTTTCCATGCGTGTTGAATCTCTTGACAAAATAATTGTAGGGGTTGGATAGGATGAAATAGTCTGTAATAGTAGATTCGACCCCTGGCGCAGGGGCGCCACCGCCGTTGAGCGTGTCAACTTTCGGAGTCACCCCCGCGCTTGGGGAAGCCTCGACCCCTGGCGCAGGGGCGCCACCGCCGTTGAGCGTGTCAACTTTCGGAGTCACCCCCGCGCTTGGGGAAGCCTCGACCCCCGAGTCACCATCATCGCTGCTGGCATCCTCGTCAGATGCACTGTTTTCCGCACTTTCTTTCTCTCCATCTTCTTCGTCGTCTGAGGAGAGATCATAGTTGAATATGCGAGAGAAAACGAATGGCGAACGAGAGGATGACGGTGAGATGGATGGTGATTTGTCCAGATTCTTTTTCGTCGAGTCAGTGATGCGCCACTCGTTTGGGTCAAAATTGCTTCGACGAAGTCGAATAGGAGAAACCATGCGAGCTTTCAACGGTGAGTTTTCCTTGTCGTCTTCATCCATCTTAGAGACAAACTCAAGGGCAGCCGTTGAGGCCTACCACTGCTGGAGGCGAACAAGTGACGACGGAAGGATGAGGCTGGAAGAAAAGCGCGCAGAAAAACGTCTTCGACTTTCTTACGTCTTCTCCGCTACAGAGTAAATAAGAGTCACAGATTCTATCAGTGTAAGAACGCTAACGAACAATGAAGCAAACGCAGCTGCAAGAAGCTTTTATAGTACGCATGATGAAGGATGTGGCGGCGTCAATTGCAGACAAGTGCCTAATTCAATTTGTGCGTGAAAGAATGCAAACGTGTTCGTGCATGTTCGAGCCGGCTTTTGCGTCCACTGCTATACAACCGTACATACGTATGTACACGTATTTACTGCGTCCTGAATTTTGTGGGGGGCGCGCGCACCTGCCCAGCAAACATTATCCCTATGGTATGCTAAAATAATATGTACATACATACGTACAGAGCTGACTAAACGCTGGCCTTTTTATACCAGCTTTTGAGATTTTACTGCTGATGCTGCGATGGCCTAGTGGTCTAAGGCGCGCACTCAAGAAGAATCCACACACGAGTTCGAGCCCCGCTTGCGCTCGCAATGGCGGGCCAGAATATCGTCAAAATCTGGTCCGCAAAGACGATGACAGCAGACAAAAGTGGTGGCGGACCAGAAATCATACAAAGACGACGGCGAACAAAGTGGCGGACCAGAAAATCGCCAAATTGCAGGCAAAAGTGGCGGACCAGAAAACTAAGCAAAGAGACGACGACGAACAAAGTGGCGGACCAGAAAATCGTCAAATTGCAGACAAAAGTGGCGGACCAGAAAACTAAGCAGAGACGACGACGAACAAAGTGGCGGACCAGAAAATCGCCAAATTGCAGGCAAAAGTGGCGGACCAGAAAACTAAGCAAAGAGACGACGACGAACAAAGTGGCGGACCAGAAAATCGTCAAATTGCAGACAAAAGTGGCGGACCAGAAAACTAAGCAAAGAGACGACGACGAACAAAGTGGCGGACCAGAAAATCGTCAAATTCTGGTCCGCAAAAAATTAGACAGAAAAGCAGCGGACAGACCACACAGCAATCCCCAAAAAGTGCAACAGTGATTGCAAGCAAGCCAGAATCTGACCAGAGCACAGAAGGCTGTCGACGACACAAAGATATAAGGCTAAACGCAAACAGATCTGTCAGTGTTCATCCACAGCTTAGTCGAAGTAGGTTGGTTGGTTGGTTCCAGCTCTCTTCCACCCAAGTCAGATTCTGGCCCGCACCTATACAGCATACACACTGCGTCGGACATCAAAATTCTGGTCCGCAAACAGCGCGTCCAAATTCTGGTCCGCATGGTCACCCTGGTCCGCTAACACCGTCGTGTGGGATTACGGTACTCGCCAAATTCTGGTCCGCAAAACAGCGCGTCGTCCGGCACGTGCGGACCAGAATTCTGGCACGAAGTACCGTAACCCACACTTAAGGTTGCGGACCAGGGTGACCATACTTAGTAGTGTCCCCATCGCAGTGGACAACCCCATGGTGGCTGCTGTGGAGCGCCCCATGGCGGAAACAACGCAGGCGGCTGCTCTGAAAGTCCGAACTGTTGGTGGCCAGGAGGGCCCGCAATGCCAGCAGTCCATCGCTGGTGGTGGTAAGAAACTCCGCGCCAGCCCTCTACAGGCGACGGCCAGATCCACGTACCCCAACGAACTTCAGTTGGTGGGCAGGACGGCGAGTACATCACTACGGAAGAAAAGAATGAAGGGCTCCACCGATCACCAGCAAAGAAAACGAAGGAATGGAAAGACAATTTTGTGTCTGTTCAGTACGTATGCGTAGGTTTATGCCCCACTTTCTCGAAGTGTTCCCCTCTTCAAATTTCCCGTTTCGTCGTCGATGTTCTGTTTCAGTGTTGTTACGTTTTCAATTTCCTGTCTACCGTTGACTTGTGGTGTTTTGAATTGTTTCACATTTAGCACCATTCGTACATCACATGCAGTACGTATACATAGATCACGTCAGTCAGTTCAGCTAGTATGTATTATTCACGCGTACACCACACCGAGAAAGCGACCGATCACCCCTGCACAGACGCGCCCTCTTTCTTCACATCAGCTGCTTGTTTCGCTGCTTCAGCCTCCTGATGCTGCTGCTGGTCCACAATGAAGTCGGACTTTACGAAGGTCGCAGCGGCCGGAGCCTGAGTGGCATGAATCGGACCCACGCCTTTGTCTGTCGTCTCCCCGGCTGCCGCTGTCTTTTGCCATCCTCTCCAAGGTTGCGGCTGTGCTCCTTCCCACGGTTGCTGTCCACCCCAACCCCACCACCATCGTGGCTGCCGACCACTCCAAGCTGGTGTCGACGGGCCTTCCCATGGCTGCTGCTGCTGCGGTCCTCCCCATGGCCACCATTGATTGCTCTCCATGGAACCAGGGCCGGGTGGCCCGCTCCAGGGACCCGGTTGGGCACTGCTTTGCCACCACCAAACTTGCTCATTCATGGGAGGAAAGTAGGGATTGTGGAACATCTCCGAGGCCGCCAGAGAAGAGAAAGAAAACCGACCGACACCGCGGTGCAAAAAAAGCAAGATGCACAATAATTCCAATGCAAACCTGAGCACAATAGGGCTACTGTACGTACTACCTACTGTATGGTCGAAGGAAATAGATTACTTGGATTCCACTTCCGGCATTACATACGTCTTTCCAATCAATTCGTCGACGTCAATTCGGGTAGCGTCGGGCCGCTCAGTCTTTGCCTATTCTTCTCCCTCGTTCAGTCGTTTTCTCACTTCGCTCTCCGGCATCCTCCAAGATGTTCCATCCCTACCTCGATCCGTCAACTCCGGCTGGTCCGTTGGGTCCTTGCGGCCCAGGGGGATGCACCCTCTACGTCGGCCCATGGAATCCCTGGAACGGGCCTCAGCATGCAGTTGCATGGGATGAGCTGGCAGATCGCCGCCTGGCCTGGCTTCGCTGGCAGCAGCAGCAGCAACCCCAGGCCTGGGGCCGCCAATGGTGGTGAAACCGCCCCCGGTGGAGTAGAAGCGAAGCAACTCACTGATATACCCATATCACTACCTCACTGACTGCTCGTACAGTACGTATATGACGTGTGTGCCTACTAGTGCTCTGAACTACCGTGAATGAGTAAAAACTCTTAGACGGTCGAATTCATTCATAGTATGTGCGCACTTTATACGGCGAGCCTGATGCGATAAGAAAGCAGTTAACGCACTGCGTATGTCGTGTATGTATACATGTACATCAATGCTGATGTGCGTCGTTCTCCCGTGAGCTAGCACTCCTATTCTTATTCTTCGTTTGTTCAGTTCGGTCGGTTCGTTTTGCTTGGCTCAAAAGGATGAATCGTCGTCCGAATCGTTTCGATCCTTTCTTCGGTGTCTGGGTGCATCAGGCGACCACCAGCCAGCTGGGTCCATTGGCTGAGCAGCACTTGGTTTCCTGGGAAGAGCTGGGTGAAAGTCGTCAATTGTGGATTTTTCATCAGCCCTGGGGATGCGTGCAACAACCATGCAGTGACCCACCACTGTGGAGGAACTAGAAGCATGTATATACCTCGTGTATACCTCATGAAGGATGAGAGAAAGTGATGGACCGTACTGTACTGATTGATTACTGTAGCACAATAGAGTAAAACTTCACACTAGAAATGTCATTCGCATGTTCTATGTATGTAGCTGTATGTAGGTGATGTACCGCATATCCATGCAATACTATAGTTAGTTACCTTACATTACGTGAATGCTCGTGTCGAATTCTCTGCGCTCATATCTGCATGCTGTGTGCTGAATGAATGCTGGCTTGGATGAAAACAAGATCATCGTGAGCAAAAGTGAACCAAGCTACGTAACAGTACAATGCTCGTGCTTTATTCATCTTTTACCGTTGATTCAGTGACGTATGTACGTATTGTATAGTGTACGTGGAGTCAGGTAGAGTCCATCGAGTAGCTGTTTCCGCTTTTATAGCTAGAGCGACACGCGTACGCACTGTACGTCCGAAAAGCACAAGCAGCCGGACTGTTTCGGTTTCGGCGCATATCAGTACACAGATTTTATACTGAGACGACAACGACAGTAGTAATTGTACAGTGAAACACTATGCATGCGGCAGCGTTATCACACGAGAAAAGACCAGAGTTTAGCTAGCTACGTAGTACTGTATGTTCAGATTTTGTCGCATTGTTGTCTCCACGTGCTTCGTCGCACCATTCCTTTGGGAGAGGCTTGTGGACTACCAGGGACCCCAAGGCTGCGGCCGCTGCCCTGCCCACTGTTGCGGTTGCTGGTGCCAGCGACGCCAGGTGGCCGGGCTACGATCCCAGGTGTCCCAGGCCCCGGGTGCTCCAGCTTGCTGTGACCCGTTCCATGTAGCCCATTGGCGGACACTGATGACGCATCCTCCTGGACCGCAAGGACCCAATGGGCCAGCCGGAGTGGACGGATCGAAGTACGGATGGAACATCTCGGATGGAGAATGAGAGAGAGAGAGAGAACGAACAGATGCGACCGAACTGAGAGCAAGGAAAAAGTGAAGACAGAAAGACGAACGCAAAAGACGACGCCGTCGAAGAAAAATATGAACCCTTCCCTTCCGGTTGCAATTCGGAATTGGAATTTTTAATCCGGAACTGAGACTTTGTTTGCCGCGGTTGCCGTTATCTTCTGTTTTCTTGACTTACCATCTATTCGGTGCGGCGCACCCAGAAATTGCAAAGCGAAAAGAACGTCGGAAACTACCTATTAGGCCTACCGACTTTTCTGTTCTTTTTCCTTTGCTCAGTCCAGTCGGGTCGCTCTCCAGCTCGCTCAACTTCATTCGTCACCATGTACCATCCATTCTGGGGAGGTGGTCCTTTCTTCTGGTGGCAGGTTCAGCAGGCTGCTCCGTGGGGCTCTGGTCTACAGCACGCAGCCGCCTGGGATCCAATGGTGGACCGTCGTCTGGTCTGGACGGCACCACCGCAACCCTGGGGAGATCCCAGACCCGACCAGCCCTGGCGTGGCGCCCCTGAGGACTGGAACCAGCGATGGGGCGCTTGGCGTCGATGAAGCTGAAGCCGATCTCCGCCTACCATCGACTCGATCTTGTCCACAACTGACTGATTACTCTACTTTACAGCCTTTGTGTACTAGTAAGCATGTTTCATCTCATCTGTGTAATGACGCAGTTCCAATAAAAAGCTCTTCTGTGTGAACGGCACGCAACGTACATTGGCACTATGCAACATTATTGCCTCTTAGCACACGGCACTCTACGTAGATTATTTACCAAGACTACATAAGGAAAGAGACTGATTGTTTTCATCATACTGATTGTTTCTTGTTAGTACGGGCATATTGTATTTTTGTTAGGCAAAGTGAGAAACCAACCAGTCGGTGCGGCGAACCCGGAAATTGCGAAGCGAAAGAACGTCGGAAACTACAGGGTGTCCCACGTAAACCTACCTAACGATCCAGCCTTATAACTTCTGTATTACAGTAGATATCAAGCTGAAATTTTGCCCCCTGAAACCCAAGAATATGCCATTTCTTGTGGCAAAATTTGAGCCAGATAGCTCAACTAGGAATGAAATTACAGGCTTGGAAATGTTTTGGACCCTGTTTTCCCCATTTTCCGCACTGAGCGTGGTTTTGGGACTGAAATCTTCTGCTGAGCATGGTCAAGCAGCTCATCTAACATGGAAATATGGCGGAACAATAATGGCTGAACGTCGTCATGGTCCAGAACACAAAGAATACAAAAATACAGGCGATTTACCGCCCATAAACAGCCTTCAAGAAGCTAAGGTCAATAGCGGCACCACTGATTTCAAAATGTTGAAAAACGTGGTCACAAATTTGCAAGCTCGTAATTTCATCCCTAGTTGACCTATCTGGCTCAAATTTTGCCACAACAAATGGCATATTTTTGGGTTCCTGGGGACAAAATTTGAGCTTGATATCTCCTGTAATACGGAAGTTATATGGCTGGATCATTAGGTAGGTTTACGTGGGACACCCTGTATTACCTAATGACGAAAGATGAATCGCCAGCCTCTTTTTCCAGTCTTCTGTTTTTCCTTCGCTCAGTCCAGTCGGGTCGCTGTCTCCAGCTCACTCAACTTCATCCGTCAGCATGTACCATCCATGGTGGGGACCTCCTTTTCCTTTCTGGTGGCAGGTGCAGCAGGCTGCTCCGTGGGGCTCTGGCGTACAGCACGCAGCCGCTTGGGACCCGATGGTGGACCGTCGTCTGACCTGGGCGGCACCACCTCAACCCTGGGGAGATCCCAGACCCGAC
Source organism: Epsilonema sp. ZAB3_2 (assembly GCA_030247985.1). NCBI lineage: Eukaryota > Metazoa > Nematoda > Chromadorea > Desmodorida > Epsilonematidae > Epsilonema > Epsilonema sp. ZAB3_2. Next base: position 11,392 of record JASAMW010005714.1, on the reverse strand, counting down.
CAGCCCTGGCGTGGCGCCCCTGAGGACTGGAACCAGCGATGGGGCGCTTGGCGTCGATGAAGATGATGCCGATCCCCACTTACCATCGATCGACCCGATCATGTCCACTACTTTCTTACTGACTGATTACTTACTGTAAAGTTTGGTGTATAACCCGATATCGAATATAACCCGAGCAAATTGGTCGACTTTGAATTTCAGTATTTTGTATAACCCGATATTCACCTAGCGCCAAATGCTTCAAAAAGCTATTTAACGCTGAAATAAGCAAGTATGGTATATACCCCGATATTTTGCATAACTCGATATCGAATATACCCCGAGCAAATTGGTCGACTTTGTTTGTATATGTAACTGCACTTTTATTACGCGACCAACTTGCACATTACACAAGTATCAGACTGTCTGACTTTTAAGGTCGGGAACGCACGGCACGAATACTAAAACCTGTTTAACTATCGGATGTACATATATAGTGTTCCGTCCTTTTGCTGATCTGGGCTGCCTATTGTTGATGTCTGCGTTGGTGTCTGGATGAACTTTAATGACGTTCGTCTGGGTTTAATGCACGTGTTTACGTCCGGCTGCTTGCGTGGTATTGCATGGTTTACACTGCTCCCCCGTTGCCAAGGCGGTTTCCACACCGCCATTGCTTGTGGCAAACAGTGAATGTACGTACAGCTATTGCGTGTCGCCGTCAGCCAAGGGCTAGTGGATGATTGAACTGAACTGTAGGAGAATTAGCTGAGTAGAGGACCCAAGCAGTTGTTCTGGCATAGTGGCGACGAAAGTGGTAGCGTAGACATTTGATTTGTCAGGGAGCGATTTGACATTGACACCAGTGGTTGATAGCTAATAGGTAGCAGTAGTAGTAGATTTGGCTTATCCAGAATTCCAGAGGAGATGGTGATAGTACAGCACTTTACATCTGGATGGAGCAGGAGTGGCTGGATTATCACTCTGTCTTGGTGCATACTCTTGAATATGTAGATAACTTGAATAGATACGTGAAACAGTATCGTGCGTCCCGGTACATAAGAAACAAATAAGATAGACACATATGAAAATAGCATACTCAATCCTACGTACGTATATATCGTTGACAAAATAATGTATGGTGCAGCCTACATAGAATGTTGTATGGTCGCAGATGATCATGAAGAGGTGGAGAGCTGTACATAAAAGCACAGTATACAGTATGTAGGTCTGAAGCAATGGTACAGGGTTGCTGCATATAATAGCTCCGCTCCTCTTCTCGCACAAGTTACCAAGATTGCGTTTATGTATGTAGCTTAGTGTAGCCCAGCGGAAGTTTTGCATACATAGACTATACATACGTAGTTGGTACGTACACACATAGTTGGTGATTTAAAATAAGAAATGGCGGTTACGTGTACTTTACATATTGAGTTGACTGGAAGGAAACGATGCCCTTGTATGTACATACATATGTACGTATTTGGCGGCGCACTTACTTTAGGGTTGCGAAGATGGACGTTATTGTGTAAAATACATTCCAGTACAGAGTGAAGATGAGGAAGTAAGAAGCTGAAACACTTAGAGCACATGAGTAAGACATATAGTAGTTCAGGTATGTACGCAGATCAAGGAATAAAAATGAAAATATGCGCAAATACGGTAGGAGTTACGGTAGGGTATGGAATATGTACACTGCACACATCTTTCACACGCGGCATATTTCTGCCTTTAGGCTGCGGGTTTGCCTGTTTGCGTGTTTGCTTGTGGTGTGTGTGTTGGTGCTGCGGCTTTGTTGCTGTCTTCTTTTTCATCTTCTTCTTTCTCTTCCTCTTTCCCGTCGTTTTCAGAGTCTGTTGCATCAGACTCTTCAGGTTCTAGGCCCATCGATTTCAGCCATGCCGAATCGTCCTTGTGGTGGTGTTGCTTAGGGCTAGCTGGACGATGATGAAACGGCTTTACTCGGCGCTTGTGGACGCGGATGGGGATTGCGTCGGGATGATCGGAAGGTTGCAAGATGAGCGTTGGGTCACGGATCTCGGTGACTGTGAATTTCTCAGCCCAGGGTTTTCCCAGTTTCATCGCCCTTCCAGTGTGCGTCTTCTGGTGCAGGAGGACAGTGTCACCAGGGTGGAAAGTGACATCGCGAGCAGCCTTGTCATGCTGTGCTGCTTGCTGTAGTTGACGGGATTCAATGTGTTTCCTGGCACTGGCCCATGCGGTAGTCAGGCGGGCTTGAATTTGTTCTGCATAGTCCATGTCATCCCAATCCACATACGGAGAGCGGCGATATTCAAAAGCCTGTGGCAGAGGCATGTTTGGGTCTTGACCATGTAGCAGATAGTACGGCGTTTCTCCAGTGGTTGATTGTACGGCAGTTCGAACGGCGAAGAGTGCATACGGTAGGTAGGAGTCCCAATCATCCTGACTGGTTTGGACGTACATTGCCAGGCGTTCGATCAAGTTTCTGTTCATTCGCTCCACTAGACCATCGGTTTGTGGTGAATAGGCGGTGGTGTTAACCTTTTTCGTGCGGCAGATCTTGAGCACATCTGCAAGAAGTGTCGAGAGGAAGTTTTTGCCACGGTCAGAGAGTAGGCGGTTGGGTGCACCAAAGCGTAAGACGATGCCGACGATAAATTTTGCTGCGACTGCTTCTGCGGTGGCGTTTGATAGCGCGAAAGCTTCAGGCCATTTTGTGAAAAAGTCAACAAAAACCAAAACATAGCGATTGCCATTCTGTGTGGTTGGGAGCTCAAGCACATCCACACCCCACATTTCAAATGGAGCAATGGGTGTGATGGGATGCAGTGTGGGTTTAGGAGCTGGTATTGGAGATTTTCGGGCTTGACAGGTGTAGCAAGACTGAACATAATCGTGAACGTTTTGTCTCATTTGTGGCCAGTAGAAAGATAGTGCAAGTTTATCAAGTGTTTTGTCTGCGCCCATGTGACCACTGAATGGGGAGTCGTGAAACGTGTGGAGCAGTTCTTTTTGTAGCTTTTCAGGTACAACCAGCCGGTGTGGGCCCTTGAATTGGCGGCGTCTGTGAGGCTTGTTCAGATGAAGTAGCCCATCAAGCAGGATGCATCGCTTCTTTTGTGCTTTCGTGGCCGTCCCTTGTTCAAAGGCAGTCAAAATTGGTCCAATGTGAGGGTCGTTTTTCTGCGCTTCTTGTAGCGCTGCGCTTTCCTTTGTTCTTTCCTCAGTCTGTACTGCATTCACCATAGGTTGTCTGGACAAAGCATCGGCTACTGCATTTTGTCGGCCTGGGCGGTATGCGATCGTGTAGTCGTACTCTTGAAGTGCCAATATCCATCTTGCTGTCCTTCCCTTCGGCTCTTTGTCTTTGAGGAGTGTTTGAAGGGCCTGATGATCAGTTAGCACATGGACTTTGTGGCCAAGCAGATATGGACGGAGAATCTTCATGGCCCAGACAACAGCCAGACATTCCAGGTGTGTGGCACTATAGTTACGTTCAGGTTTCTGTAGGACTCTGCTGATAAAGGCGATTGGTGCCAGGCGTCCACTCTCATCTTTCTGGCCTAGGACTGCACCGAGTCCCACTGTGGAAGTGTCAGTTTCCAGGAAGAACGGTTGAGAGAGATCAGGATATTTCAATACTGGGGCCTTGGTCAGCTTGTATTTCAACTGTTCGAAGGCATGATTGGTGGCGCTAGTCCACTGGAACTTAGATTCTGCCTTTAGGAGGTTGTAAAGTGGCTTTGCTACTATGGAGAAGTTTGGGATGAATCGTCGAAAGTAGCCAAGAAGACCAAGTACACTGCGTAGTTGTGACACATCAGTGGGTACATTCAGCTTGCGAACAGCATCAACCTTTCCAGGATCGGGTTTTATGCCATCGTAGGACACGACATGGCCCAGGAATTGTACTTCTGTCCTGGCGAATGTGCATTTCTGAGCCTTCAGCTTCAGATTGTACTGACGCAGGCGTTTGAATACTTGAGCAAGATCAGATAAGTGGTGAGCCATTGAGGATGAGTGCACGATGACATCGTCCAGGTAGCACAGGGCTAGTTGTGGTTGGAGGCCCAGTAGGATGGACTGCATCATCCGTTGGTAAGTAGCTGGTGCGGTACACAAGCCAAATGGCATGCGTATGAACTCCCATAGGGATGATTGGCGGTTTGTATGAGCTGTGAAAGCAGTCTTGTGGCGGTCCTCGGTGGCCACTGGTATTTGCCAATAACCACTTTGCATATCCAGTGTTGTGAAGAACTTGGCTCCTTTGAGTGATTCCAGAACATCGATAATTAATGGCAGAGGCTGTGCACATTTGTCCGTCACATTGTTGAGCTTTCTGTAGTCAAGCGCGAAACGTACACCACCATCCTTCTTAGGGCATAGGACAATTGGAGATGACCATGGAGATGTTGAAGGTTGGATGACGCCAGCTTTGTGCATCTCTTCCACTTGTTGATCTATGATGGCCTTCTGAGAGAGAGGGATGCGGTAAGGACGCTGGAAGATGGGTGGATGATCTCCAGTTGGGATGTGGTGTTGGAAGCCTTTCACACATCCTAAGTCAGTCTTTGACATTGCGAAAACATCTTTGTACTCTTCCAGTAGCTCACGCAGCTGTTGCTTTTCTTGTAATGAACACTGAGCGCCTTCCAGTATGTCCACTGCTGACGTTTCCACTGTTCGACTTGTGTCAGCTTGCACAGATAACACATGGTGATGGTTTATCCAGGTGGAGTCCAATCGACTTAGGTGTCCCAGCGTGGTTCCCTTGTACAATCGGATAGGAACGGTGTGTGGGTTAATGACAGTCACTGGTACTTGTTGGAGTTCACCAACTTTGCACAGAGATGTACCTAGGATGTAGTGCTGATCATCTTTAGCTGTGGAGCTTGGGCTGAAGAGAAACTCATGAGTTGGTGCAGTTGTATTGGCAGGCAGGCACATTCGTGATCTAGGAGCGATGGTGTAGAAATCCAGTTTCGACGGTACCTGCAACAAGGACTGACTGGGGGTTCTCAGGGTACATGTTACGGAAGATGCAAAATCGACTACTGCAACCTCGACGAGAAACAGAAGCAACCAATCAGTGAAAGGCTGTAGGGACTATAAAACTACTGTGCAAGCTCGCCAGAGCCAGTTCGTAACTTGCCTGTTTGCCCTTTTGTATATTCGCGGCCCGACGTTTATCTGTTGTACATAAATACCCTACTTTTACGCTACCGTAACCCTTTTATCGTTATTATTGGTATCGACTAGTAATCCACCCGTACCGCCGCTGTAGCAGCTGAGCTTTCGTTGGAGTCAGCTGTCGCCTAGTAGCTCCGACCCGTCCTTGACTCTCCACCTCCTAACGCCTAGGATTCAGTCCACGCAAGCGGCCGACTTCAGACTCTCCGGTGCTCTTGTGTGTTCGACGATCCAGAGAAGCCATCTGTTGTTCGACTGGTGATTGACAGGGAGCCCAACCGACAATCCGACGAGGGACAAAGAACTCCGACCACCACGGGATCCTCGTGTAGCTTCTGCAGGGCGTTTCACTTCGGTGCATCACCTTGCAGAACTTTACACTTGGACGTCCGTCGGCGAGATCTCCCGGAAGCAGATTGGGTTTTGTCTTGCTGTCATCAGAACTCACCAAGCCGACACTGTGTCAATCAAACACGCGCGTGGCAGTGAAGCAGTGGTTTTCTCTCGTCTGCATACGACCCACCGGACTCTGAATCGACCGGGGTGTAAGGAACAGGATCGAGCAGTGGATTGGCGACGACTTGAACAGCGCCAGACGGATTCGACGATAGCAACGCTTGCAGTGGCATCGAGGGCCTACGATGTCGAATACCATCACAGTAACTACCAACACCTCTACTACCCAGTTCGGTTCACGGTTCAATCCTAACGCCCAACCTTTTTATGGCACACATCTTCAAGTAACACCAACAACTTCAGTTTTCGCTACTCACGTTTCTTCGTCTGCTATCGACAATGTTTCATCATACTGCCATACGTACCCGCACATCAACAGACCTTCGACAGTGGTGATGGACACTGTTCGCAACCGCGCCAACATTCTTTCGCCATGGATGACAGGAAATTCAGCCACCGCATCCATCGCTCAACCGCAGTTTGACGATCATGATCTGACCAATGGAACCCCTCGGGTATCATGGGTAGGATCGAGATCGAGACCACCGATTCCGCCAACGACTTCACAAGGTCCAGGAATAGTGATGTCAACGCCAGGCATCACATTGACTCGCCCTTCGCCTCAGCAACACCAACCAAGCCCGTTCCGGTGCAATCGAGGACAGTTGATGGAACTGATGGACCAAATGGAGTTGGCAACAGCTGGAGACGCACAGGCCATCAAGTGGTTGGAGGACAATGCTGATGAAGCGCGCAGACGAATCGCCGCACAGAAAGAAGTGGTCGACTTCGTTTCTGGATTCCACCCAGCTGTGCCTCATCATCCAGCCGGTTTTAACCAGCAGGACGATGGTGGGATTGCATCATTGACTCAAGCCTATGGTGCAATGGAAGTGGATCCGACCCGCCGCAGCTTCCCACAAACAGTTCAGTCCGCCGCCCATCAAGCCAATCCAGCGCCGCCACACAAACTCGTCCAGTTCCAGCAACCAGTGGCTACCCAGATGCCATATCGACCTCGAACCATTGACTTGGCTCGCCTACCAGGAACACAACCAGAAGTGTCAGTTGGTCCGACAGATGCAGAAGCGCTTGCATTGTGCAACTACACTCGCCGAAGCATGGGATTCGCGCCATTCGTGCCAGTATCTGAAAATACACATCAGATGTCACAGATGTTAGCTGTACGTACCGACACCGCCGACCTTGGAATCAATACCGCCGCCAGAGATGAGCCTCATCTGTTCCAGGGATTGACATCGCTGCCATCTCACATCCAGCGAATTCAATCGTCCAATGGTTTGCTGCCAGCACAGATGATGGCCCCATCTCAAACAACACAATTCCAGAATTTGCCTGCCCGCACATGTCCATCCTATGGGACTAACCCCCCATTAGATGGTAAAGTGGGGCCTGCAAATTCCAACCAGTCCAGGGATAGCAACAACTTTGGAGGACCACCAGGATCTGGACCGCCATTTCCAACTGGCCCGCCCGGAGGAGGCCCACCGAGTGGCCCACCTAGTGGACCACCTGGAGGACCACCACCTGGAGGACCAGGGGGAGATCAAGGAACATCAGGACCGCCGCTTTGTTTCAACCCAGTTTTTCCGACTTACGACCAGCCCAAGATGAAGCTCAGCAAGCCAGATGTGTGGCACAATGAGAAACGCTCCATCATTGAGGTGATGTACTTCTTTTCCCTCTACGAAGAATATGCCGCATGTCACTGGCCGACTGAAACGCTATGGGTTAAGCAACTTGGAAAATTCCTTGGAGGAGCAGTTCGACGTTTGTACACCGCGACATTGCTTGAAATACCAGCCATCTCATACGAAGACATGCGAGACAAGCTTCTCAAGCTTGCAGTTGGTTCAGGAGAATATTCAAATGCTTCGACAGAGCTGAACCTGTTGAAATGGCGAGACGACGAATCTGTCTTCAGCATAGCTCAACGGGTTCGCGAAGCTGTGCTCCGTGCTCGACCTGACACTACCAGTTGGGATCGCGAAACCCAAGGCTATGATCGACTGCTGTGGCTCTTGCCAGAAGACTGGAGATTGAAGGTGTTGACAGACTATCGACATGTCAAAACTCTCACTGAACTACAAGGAGTGCTGACAGGATGGGAAGCCGCAGAAGGAAGTGATCTCAGATCTCGCGCCTCCCGCAACACCTCTTCATTTCGACCTCGGAGCGACCGCCAGTCCAGATGGAATCGACAGAGTAGAAGCAGAGATAGAAGAGACAGAAATTCCACTTCGCCATATCGCCGCCAATCGCCATATCGCCAATCGCCATATCGACGCACTGAAAACTCGGCTCGATCCACTAGAGATGGAGAGCAGCCGCCGCCCGCCAGTGGTATCGGCACCCCTCTATCTCGTAGGCCTATTCGTCGACGCAGCAATAGCCGTGAAGGAAGAAGCCCAGAGCGAGGAGGTCCACGCCGCTCATACCGATCGCCTTCCAGCCGACGAAATAGCCCGAATCGAAGCCAACAGGAAGAAAAGGATAGAGCAGAAGGAAATTGCTACTACTGCCATCAACCAGGACACTATGCAAATCAATGTCCGACAGCTGCCGCCCGCCAACGCGCCGACTCAGGAGCTGGACGACATGTTCCAGAGTCAGAACGTATCTCCATCATGTACGAAGACCCCATACGACAAGCTGACACCGATGAGGAAGAAGTTTGGACCATGCATCGCTACTCCGCCAGAGAAATGTACGTCAGACCGAAGCCGCCAAAGGATGGACCAGGCCATGTTTCACTCATCACCCCACAAGGAGATGTACCTGTGTTCTATCCACCCGCCAAAGTTGCGCCCGACAGAGGACCCACTGTTGTAGCAGTGATGGATGTAGCTGGCATGGAAGAAGAAGCAGTCTTGGATACTGGAGCAACTCTGTCCATGGTCAGCCGAGCTTTTGTGGATGACCTTGTTGGCTATGGCTACATGAGTCTACGCGAGTTGGAAAGACGACAGACAGCTTTCGCCGGACGTGTCTATGGAATAGGAGGCCTCATCGACAACAAATACTATCAGTGTGAAATTCGCCTGCCTATCATGTACAGAAATGGAAACCCGCATACGGAAGTTCGCTGCCTCATCGACGAACACCCAAATGCGAAGACTAGACTTCTGATGGGAAATTCAGCACTCATTGCTCTTGGATTCGACTTGGTTGCGCCAGATGGGATACGAGTTTTCCGAAGTGCACCCTGCCTGAAACCGCCGAATTACCAAATCAACAACACCGTACGAGTACTGTCAGAGCGTACGACATTGTCAACGTTCAGACAGAGCGCGTACGCAGCCAGAGCAGCAGCTGAAATGGAAGATATCGACTGCATACGGATGATGCATGTACATGCTGGATGTGCAGAACGGATGGACCTGGAAACTGAGAGGGCTCATTTGGTGCCCTGTACAGTTTCACAGCCAGATGATGACGCCGCCATAGTGGACATGCGACACGCCACCCCATTGGAAAGAAGCTACGTGTTGGTGCCCGACAACAATTTGGCTAAAGAAGGAGTGGAGATTGAACCCGCCATCTTGGTTGTGCCGCCAAACACCAACCCAACAGTGACCGTCATCGCTTCGACAGTTGGCATTGTTCCTGCCAATATTCGACCAAAAGACAAGCTTGGAACATTGTACCCCATTGAAGAATTCGACTTTCCAGTGATTGAAATGCATCGTGCTCGACGTCTTGAAGAGATAGTACGTCACGCAGCATCAAAGCCTCTATCTGCTGAAAGAAGGGACGAGCTAGTCAAGCTCTTGAAGCCTGACCGCTGGGACCTTCCATCGCCAGATAGAGATGCCGCTTTGGAGCTCATGTTGCGCTATCAGGATCGCTTTGCCCTTAAAGAAACAGAACTTGGAGAAGCCACAGGAGTGCAACACACCATCGACACTGGAGATGCACCTCCAGTGGCACAGAAGGCTCGACGTGTACCATATACTGACATGCAGGAATTGACGCAGAAGATTCAGCAACTACTGGATGCTGGAATCATCACGCCATCGCAGAGTAGTTACGCCGCACCCATTGTCATCGTCAGGAAGAAGGACACTGGAGAAATGCGCGTTTGCATCGACTATTCTCGACTGAATCTCCAGAGCGTCAAGGATTGTTTCCCGCTTCCGCACACGATGTCATTGCTCGATACAGCTGGCGCCACCGGTGCTCGCTATTTTTCCAGCATTGACCTCAGGAGTGGATACTATCAGATACGCATGGACCCCGACTCACAAGCGAAGACCGCCTTCATCACTCCTATGGGACTGTGGGAATTTCGACGCATGCCGTTTGGACTTTGCAATGCTCCCGCCACTTTCCAGAGATTGGTGAACCAAGTCCTAGCTGGAATGGATTTGCAGTATGGCCCAGGGAAAGTTTCCGCCTACATCGACGATATCTTGATCGCCACGGTTACCCTGGAAGAACATCTTGCCATCATGGAAGATTTGTTCCTTCGACTGAGAAGAGCTGGACTCAAGATGCATCCGAAGAAGTGTCATTTCTTTCGGACAGAAGTGTCATATCTTGGCTTCATCTTGACCCGTGAAGGATTGAAAGCCGATCCCGAAAAATTACGAGCCATCGCCGAATTTCCTCGACCGACCAGTGTGACTGGAATCAAGTCATTTTTGGGACTTTGCAGCTACTATCGCCGTTTTTGCAAGAACTTTGGTTCACTGGCTAGGCCGCTGTACCAAGTTACGAAAGTGAAGGACCAGCCCGAAAAGCCGACTTGGACCAAGGAATTAGAAGAGTGTTTTTTGAGATTGAAGAATGCTATGATGGAACCGCCAATACTCACCTACCCCGACCAAACGCAGCCATTCATCATTGAAACCGACGCCTCAGGCTCAGGATTGGGAGCTGTACTTTCTCAGTATGTACGAGTTTCGACAGATGAGAAACAACTGGAGACTACTGGAGAGACGACACCATCACAGCAATCGGCTCACCACCTGACAGAGTCGCCTGTGGCTTCAATTGTGAAGCATGGCAACTCAGTCGCGTGGGGTAAGATGACGTTTGCTGACAAGATCACCCGTGATCATCCAGGATGGGAGTTGCACCCCATCGCCTATGCCTCTCGCACACTCCAGGGAGCTGAGGAAGGATATCATTCATCTGAAACAGAGCTGATGGCCTTGCTGTACGCCCTTAAGAAGTTTGAAACCTACATACACGGCTGCCGAATCATCGTGCTCACTGACTCGACCAATGTGAGAGATTGGCTGACAAGTGATGCCCCACTGCCCAACAAGAGACTTGCAAGATGGAAATTGAAGATCCAGGATTTTGGAGTTGACGCCATTCTACATCGACCAGGAGTAGGAAACAAAGCCGCCGACGCCCTATCAAGAAGTTTTGAAACAATTCGCTTCGCCAGTGCCGCCAGTGAAGATGATGTTGAAGCTCATCTGGAATTTTGCCGCCAACTGCAACAGCAGGATCCGAAAATTCGTGCAATTATCGCCTTTCTGACTGAGGATGCAGTGCCGGAGGATGAAGCTCTAGCGAAGTGGATGGTTCACATGTACGATAAGTTTCATCTTATTGATGGCTTATTGTATTATGGCGAACGCATGGAGCCTCGCTTAAGAGTTTATGTTCCCCCGCAGGCACGCTCCGATCTGCTGCTCAGTTTGCACTGTCACCCATTGGGAGGACGCGAGGCAAAGTGAAGCTATGGGCAAGTGTTTCCGACTACTTTTTCTGGCCCGAACATGCGAGCCGACATCGAACACTTAGTCGACTC
>JASAMW010005713.1:0-13240 GCA_030247985.1 Epsilonema sp. ZAB3_2 | reverse complement strand
TGCAACATGTGAATAAGAAGCGTTTCTGTTGGGTCGTCAGTTCTTGGTTGTGATAAAGCGTCTTTTCTCTCAACTTCTGCACAAACGAAAACGAATTTTCCCCAGGGTTCCCCAATGATCTCATCATTTCACACACGCCAGTTCAGCCTTTGTTTCACCCCCTAGATTTTCATGCGGTTTTGCAAAGATTCCAAAAACTGACAGTACGGATCTGCACGAACTAACACCACACAAAAAATAACTCGCCAACGAAGACATCCTGAAAGGATCTGTCAGTTCTACGGCTAATTTTCAGCGGGATTTCCAAATCAAAAAACCGTTTGATTCTATCTGCTCAGAGTGTCGAGATATCGCCGATTTCCTTATGTACTGAAATCGCCAAAATGGGCGTCGACCATTGGGCAATTCTAAACCTCGCAGACGCCCGAAAAATCAAAAGTGGTAGAAATATGCATACGTGATGAAAACAATAAAAATGGGCATCGGGCGTACAGGGTCGTGGGGTGTCGTGGTTTGCGTGTTTTAGCATCTGCGAATTGCCGACGCGATTTCAGTAAATAAGTAAATCGGCGATATCTCGACACTGAGAGCAGATAGAATCAACGGTTTTTTGATTTGGAAATCCCGCTGAAAATTAGCCGTGGAGGTGTTGACAGATTCTTTCAGGATGTCTTCGTTGGCGAGTTATTTTTTGTGTGGTGCTAGCTTAAGTGCAGATCCGTACTGTAGTCATAGGGAAGCCTGCACTTCCTCCCATCGTACGTTCGTGTTTGATTTTATTTATTCACTGGGAAAATTACGGTTCCTTTTCTCCTTGACATCACTATTTTTATTAGGCACACAGTTCTGCTGCCGCATCAGTAAGGTTGGGTCGTCGTCCCCTGGTAGTTCTTCATTTTCATCCATAAATGACGAAGCGTCAGACTCTGCCTCATCATCCGTTGAGCTTTCCAACTGACCACTGTCATCTTCCCTCCACCAGATATTCTCGTCAGATGCCAGACAATTCATAGCCTCGACGAAAGGAGAATGGGTCAACTTGCGATGATGAGGTTTCAATCAAAACTGAAGAAGGGATTTGGCGTCAACTTTGAAGATTTGAGGTTCCAATCAAATCAAAGCAAAAGAATGATTGCTCGATCGACTTGTAAAGACGATGTTTCAATTTTTAATCAAAAGCCAGAGAAAGACCCTCAACAAATTGGGAACCACACGGCAAGAATGTCACCCACCAAGCTGCAAATGACAGCACGACAGTAAAAATTGTGGTCAGAAACTGGCAAAGTTAGGTTTCAAATAACAGGATAGAACGCGATAGATTGGAGGATATGACTGTCAATTTATGAAGCCGAATATTTTAGGAGTAAATAGAAATTGAATGAGCCGCAGGTGTTGTTCAAATTTGGAACAACAAATTGCGTGACGGACACCAACAACGTATGAAATGACACGGAAATCTAGCGCGCAGGAGCTATCGGCAGTGTTTTCAAATGAAAAACGGATGCTGTTGTTGATTCACTGAACAGACAACACTCAGCAGCTCAGCTCAATAATGCGACAATAAAATTTCGCTCGTAAAACAGCCGTACAAAATGGCTGCGTACAGCGTACAGTATAACAACAGCAGCCACGCAAACCAGCCTTTCATAATTTGGGATTGACCGCATAAAAAACTGGCTTCAATAGCCTTTGTGGACAGATGAAAATTCAATTTTGCCTAAGTGCGTTGAATTTTTAATATAGGGTACCGTGGGGTAAACCCGGACACGGGGTAAACCTGGACACCTAAGCTTTCCTGAACTTTCCACTTCAACTTCAGAAAATGACGAACATAGTTGCTCATTTGAAAGAGGAGAGTTCAAGGAATCGATTGGTAGACTACTTGTCTAAATCGATCTTATGGTTGCTGAGATATACTAGGTGTCCGGGTTTACCCCATATTACCCTACTTTGTCAGTCAAAAAACTATTGGTATCGAAAGAAAACGGACCAGAACAGCAGGAACTCTTCAGAGAGCAAAAAAAAACTTTCTAAGATCCTTCTCATGCGAAAATAGGCAGGCCGACGGTTGTCACAGAAGTCCTGAAGAATAAAACGACCAACCTCTTCAAGGTTAGGCCTGGTAAAGTAAAAAAGAAATCCAAGCGGGGCCTATTATGAAGACGTAGAAAATGATGATTATGTATTGCGCCCAACACGACAGGTATAAGACAGACAGACACACTTCACCTTGAAGTAGGTATTCATAGTTCTCTTTTGGTAGTCTGCTGCCACCCATTCCCAAAACCTGACGTACTTCATCACCGCTAACGTTTGAGGTGAAAAGAGGATTGTGAATACGGGTATTCGAAGACTACTCATTGAACCACACTTTGATAAACTCCAAAATAGAGAAATGTCCTCTGCAGTTGTCCAAAATTTTCTCTCTACTGGAGCATAAACGTACTCTTTCTCGTCCATTTATGACGTCATCTCGAATTTGGTATCATATCCCCCACCCCCAGCTTTTCCTGCTCAAAAGCAACCCAAGCAAAGCTAGCCATATTCACCCTTCATAACGTAGTAAATGAATAGGCCATTTCCTAATTTCAAAATTGTGTACATCAACGCATTTTCACGCTTATTCCACCAATTCCACTGCACAGCACGTAAAGGTTGACAATTTTAGATTGGGCCTCTTTATGGGTGCGCGTTCATTTCAATTCAACATTCTATGTACCAACCCTGATCCAAAATTCAGAGTAAATACCATACCTGTCAGTTCAGAGTGCGGTGCGTTCCTATCCTAATACGACACCCAAAGGGAGAGAGAGAGGGGTCAATATCTTAGCCCCTCTTTTCTACATTCAATGAGCGCCGGTGCCCTTTGTGAATAAATGTTGCCGCTCAGTGAAAAGATAGGTATGCTGACAGGCACGTAGCAATAGCGTGTCGGTGTATTGGTCACAGTACGCATATTCTGGGCGAAATACTATTAGTCGCTATAGAAAATATGACATCCCTGTGACAGTTGTGTAGCACTATTATCCTTGCCAATGAATCAGCAATAAGGTATGAATAGGGTTCCGTGAGCTGACTCATAGTTTAGATCGCAGCCCGATTTTGTCTACTGGTTAAGTTATGGAGCATGGGCGCACCCAAATTCGGCTATCACAGCCAGCCGAAACATCAAAGTCACAGGTTCACCCCGACTGAATCCATATCACATTATCGAAAAAACTCTTCGTCCCTGAGTGAACTCGCGACTTTGATGTTTCGGCTGGCTAAAAGTGTTCCCTTCCCGTCCGTAGCTCACTGAGCAAATCAATCCCAATCCCTGCGGGTTCGATTCCCACTCAACCCCATATTCTTTTCTGCACAATCCCTTTTTGTCACACCAATTGACTAAATAGGATGCATCAAAAATTCATTTCCGCCCTCATAGCTCAGTCGATAAGACGCTTTACCACAACCAGCTACCCTCGGGTTCGATTCCCACCAACACCCTTCCTTTACCTTTCCCTTTGCACTTTTTGCACATACTTTTTCGCCAAATGCGCCGCAACGTCCGCCGTCCGAAACCCGTCCAAATCGTACAGCCTCCTGGCCAATCGCGTGGCTGCGGAATCATTGTTAACCGATCCCCTAAACGACGCTCCACTCCTCCTAGCGCCGGTGCCGCTGGTTAACTCATCCCCAGGTTCCAGGTGCCTCAGCCTGCCCTTCAAGGTCGCTGGAGAGGTGGCACTGGATGGGTTAAGGCCTCCTCCGACTGAGATCACCAGCGTATTCTGGTCGGCGTTGGATGGTGGGGAGGAGACTGACGAAGAGGCCTTGGCAGCGCGGGATGAGTTAAACGCGAATTTTGCCGGAGAGCCCGGTTCTGATTTGCTCTCCAACACGCGTTGAGCTCCTAAAAGAACGCACGCACAGTAGAATGGTAGAACCTGATGAACCTATTCGCTACTTGCGCTAAGCATTATGAGTGGTCGCGAGTTTACCCCTCTGTTTTTCAGTGCGTTTTTTGATCGGTACCGGCGGGTGCTGGTCAAAAATTGTACTGAAAACGC
This sequence comes from Epsilonema sp. ZAB3_2, assembly GCA_030247985.1. Classification (NCBI taxonomy): domain Eukaryota; kingdom Metazoa; phylum Nematoda; class Chromadorea; order Desmodorida; family Epsilonematidae; genus Epsilonema; species Epsilonema sp. ZAB3_2. Next base: position 9,191 of record JASAMW010005713.1, on the reverse strand, counting down.
AAGTTGCGAAAGGTAGGATACTATGGGGTAAACCCGGCCATGGGAAAATCCGGCCACCTAAGTTTTTGGGCTGGATATCTCAGCAACCAATAGTCAATTGCTTGAACTCTCCTCTTTCAAATGAGCTGTTCGGTGCATCATTTGCTAAAACAGCAAGCTCACAGGGGCTTAGGTGGACGGGTTTACCCCATGGCCGGGTTTACCCCATAGTACCCTATAACGGACAGGCAGAAGAACTAGAAATCGTTGATACCATTTGCTGACACGTATGCCACATAAGTCGTCGTATCAACCACACGAACTGGTATGCACCACATGTTAGCACACCACTAACAAGCGTACAATGAAGCTGCTTTTGTACAGTACAGTTACCTAGTGAATTCAACCTAACTAATATGAATAATCCCATCATACATTGAATAACAAGCCATGAATGATACATAGGGGTGTTATTCATGGGAAAGAGTACGTTTTTTACGCTAGCTCGCATGGAGCACACATTACTGACTGACACTGTAAACAGAAAACAACAGCTATTTCGCATTGCTTACATGTGCCACAAGAGTTCACCATGAGCTAATGTCGTGTTGCGTAAAATAAAGAGACAAATGCGGATATCTATCCATGCTTCACGTACTTCCATTGTGCAGGAGTACATGCAAACTGCGCAATACGGGCAAAGTTCCATAGCGAACTCTCCCTGGCCAGACTAGGCCGAGTGTATTTTGCGCAAAAGCGTATCTATTTTGCGTAAAATAGCACAAATTTTGAGAAAGTAGTAATATTGTTTTATGTACCCGCACCTTTGCAGCACTGGACAACTGAATGGGATGATATTCTTTACGGGGTAATTCGGGTCAACCTACGTCCACCAAAATTCTTGCTCAGCACGGGACGAATCCAGGAAATACGCAACTCAATCAAGACGAACGAGATGACCCGAATTACCCCGCACTACCATTTACAAAAAACCCTTACCCAAAGCTCCTCTCTCCTTGGCGTTAACCCCTCCTTCCACCTTCCGCTTGCTACCGCCTTCCGTCAAAAGCGCGTTAACCGTTACACAACTGTCATCTTCCTCTGAACTGCGTTGTGCCACCAACAATCGCGTGTATCCATCACTGTTTCCTCCCGTTTCTCCCAATCCGCGATCACTCTGACTTGCGGGAAGGGTTAACCCATCGCCATCCCGAACGCCACCAGCTTGTTCCTGAGTTTTCGTCCTGCTGCCGTGTCTCCTGCCTTTAACTTGGTGTTCAGTCCATTGTTCCTGCTGTTTTCTGCTGCCTTTAGGCGGCGATGTGGTGAGAATACTGTGCGCATAGTCGGGCGGTAGCTGATCTTGCTTCGCCTGCGCGTAACTGGGAGAAATCTTGGAGTTTAGGCGCAGCATTTTGTCCCCAGTCATCACGTAGGCTTCGCAGCGCGGGGAGCCGCTACTGGTAGGGGTTAAGTAGCTGCCGCCGGAAGAATAATTCGCATTATTAGCAGCTACAGATGGGCCCAACGTACGCTGACTACGGGGCGGAGTAGGCTGGACGTCGGGAGGGAAAGTATCGCATTCTTCCCCGTCCCCAAAATCCTTATCCACTCCCGTCATTTCGCCGTAACCGTTGGGGATACTGATGGGGCTGGACAAAATCTTCTGGATCACGTCTGTCATAGTCTCGCCGGCTTATTTCTTCTCGCTAATCCACATAAAATCGTCACGCGTCCGAGGTAGCGAGATTAGATAAGCGATGAGAATTAGCTTCTGTTTGTTCTTCGCCTTTTGTTCATAAACTTTTCCCGTGTATCTTCTGCTACAGTTTGCCTGAGTGTATTCTACTGCAGTCAGATAGCAGTCTGCCTACGTATGTAGAGAGTAGTTAAGGACGGTTGCAGTAGTCCCTTGTTCTAGCTAGCTCCAATAATGTACATATAAGCAGCCAGTATTTTCACCAAGTTGAATCACGTACAGTATGTACCGTAGATTCTTTATGCCCAGTGAGGGAGAATAACACGCTGCGATGATCGATATACTGGCACAACCGTCGAATTAGCAGACTCATTCATAATGCAGCTTGCCTAAAAAAATAAGCACTTGCACTGCAGTTCACAGACACAGTACAACAATGCGCGTTATGAATCAAGCCTAAAGGAAAATAGTCACCAAAATCAAAATACACACGACATCCTGACACATTCATAATACGCTCAATAGTAATGAAACGCGACATGTATAACACATTGAGGCAAGAACCAAGCCACATAGTAAATTGGCTTCTCGACTTGACGTATACATAATTTGCCTAGCCCCCTTTGAGTAGACTGAGGCGAAATCCTACTCATTCAGCCACTATGAACCCAATACGTACGTACGCACTCATGAGGGCATGAATTTAGCTATAACATCATCGCACGACTGGTTTAGCTTTGCTGGCTATCCGGGGGTCTAGTACTGACCAGTTGCGCTAACACTTTTGGGTGGTCGCGAAGTGGCTCCGCGGTATATAGTGAAAGTTTTTGTCTTTTCTTCTTTTAGTTCGCTCGTTTTCCGCTCCCACATGACTGAACAACCGATCTAAAGTTTCACCAAATACCGCGAGGTCACCCGCGACCACCTAAAAGTCTTAGCGCGACTGGTCAATAGGCTTTGCAGCTAAATCAGACAAGTGGGTGTGGGCCCAAAAGCTGCTCAGCTGAGTACCATAATAAGACGCAAGCTAAAAAGCAAGCAGCATTTAAGACACAGGATGTGTCGTAGCACATTTTTATCGACAGGATAGAAGTCATCCATGCACCCAAAATGTAAAAAAAATTCAAAAAGAAAAAAGATAACGCGGCATAGCCTACTTTAGACAAAGAGGATAAAGTTTTGATTTGACTCTTTGATTTCGTTCATGACAGACCAAACTTCTGACGTCACAAAGTATCAGGCATCAGTAGTGTCATACACATCGGCAAAACTTTGCCATTTTCCTTTCGAGGCCAAAAGAAAACGAGAACTTTTCTTCCCGTCTTTCAGAACGAGAAAAGGAGCAATCATAAAGTGAAGACAATAACCTTTTTTCTTCACTGGAATAAAACTGAAGAAAAACTTACCGCACAAAACCAACAAGAAAGTTTAGATCATAGAAAGATGCGAAAGGTCGTTTTCTTTCTCATAACAATTACTGCAAATGCGAGAAAAAATTTGAAGAATTTTTATTTGCCGAAAATGGGAGTAGGCCATAATCATGCTCATGCATGTGACACAGTGACAAAACTAGCAGTAAAAATTTCAGCGCTTGCGCTACTGTATACAAAGTCTAAACAAACAGTTTCAACAGCCATAAACAAGAGGCCTGCCATACGACAGGCTACACACAGCAAAATTCACACACTGACTGACCGTGCTGTGTACACACAGTATAGAAAAGAAAGTGGGAAAACCCATAAACTTGATGTGTCGGACGTTGGAGGCATGTGACACGCACGGTCGATATTATGCGCAGAATTAGATCAAGGCTAAAACGTTCAGACATAGTACGGTCAAGACAAACATTCACTCACAGCCTCATATCCCATCAATCAAAATAGCATTCTACCCCAATCAATAGGCCCAAGGTTGAACAGAAAAGAAGGAAAAGTGGTATGATGAATGCACGAAATAAGTTTGCATTTACATAAACAGGTTTACGCTAAATAAAGAAAGGGGGTTTTCTTAGCAATATCAAAAGAAAATATTTATCGCCCAAAGCTGTAGAAAGAGAGAAAGAAAAGTCAATAGAATAAACCAGGAAAACTGGCTGTCAAAAGGTGTCAAAACGACATACAAACCGCAAACAAAATTTGGGATATCACTTTCAAAATACAACCTGTAAAAGAACCTGTTAAGCCAAGACACAGCAAAATCATATGTACAAAACCAACTAATTGCAAGCATTTCAAAAAACTTGGCAAAACTACTGCTTTTTGCAACCGTGGCAATTATTATTTTTACTACTACTGGAACCTAAAACCCCAGCCAAACAAACATAATAACTCGAGCACGCAAAGCAAAGATTTGAGTGAAGCTATTAGGCCTGGAATGGGATACCACCACGCTTCAAAGGCTACAGCGCAAATTGAAAACAAATGACTAGCGGGGTTACAGCGTTCCTCAGAGTTTTACAGAGGCAGACAACAAAAGGGCTCCCGCCTCAGGCCAAGGTCGACTTTAGCCCCATAACATTCGAAACTTATGCCGATTCATTCACCAGTATCTTTGAAAAACCTCAGACTCATTTTCGGTACAGCAGTTCGGGTAAATCACAATGGTAGCTTCAAGTTTCAGACAGGGAACATTATTGAACAGCTCACTCGCACTTTCGCAACTAACTTCGTGTCTTCCCATAAGAATATTCATGATGGCCACTGGCCGAGATAATTTGGACTATCATACTATCATATCTTTCATACTATAAATATTCTTATGGGAAGACACGAAGTTATGAAAGTGCGAGCGAGCTTTTCGATAATATTCCCTGTCTGAAACTTGCACCGTTTTTGTGATTTGCCAGAGCTGCTGGACCGAAAATGAGTCTCGGGCTTTTCAAAGAGACTGGTGAATGAATAGGCATAAGTTTCGAATGATATGGGGCTAAAGTCGACCTTGGTCTGAGGCGGGAACCCTTTTGTTGATTGAACGAAAGGCTCTCAAAGAGAACTGCGAATGCATTGATATGCTGTCCTGGCCACCAAAAAACAGCAACAGCTGTTTTATCCGAGAGGATTTTTACGGGGAAAATCTCTCTAATCTGATACTTTTGAGAGCCCAGCTCTCTGGAAGAAAACATTACTGAGGGGGCGCAACAACTTTTTGGCGTACCAGCATATCCATTGCTATAAAGCAAACGAATTGGAGTTTGTGGTAGTAGGTAGTCTTTTTCATAATTTATGGACAAAATGGCGCCATTGTAGTTTAGTTCAGCTTTGTCACAAATCTAAGGGTTCAACAGCGTGAAGTAGAAACTGCGGAGGTTTTGAAAGGTTTCCGGTTTTATCTTTATCAGTGGAAATCCATTTCAAACGAACTTTATCTGCAATGGACATTTTTCGGGCTTGAATTGCGCTTGACAGTGGTAGAAACTTTTGCAATTACGCCTGAAAAGGCAAAAGAATAAAGAATCATGCACAGGCCTATAAGCCAAGCTAGCGAGCTCATCTTATGCCCAAATATGGCGTTTCCTTGAATTAGAACTTCAAGCTCTCAAACCGTGCTGTGCCTTGTGCCTCCAACAATGCCCACTATTTTACCTCAAACCGCGCCAATAGCTGTGTGCTTACCCGCTGTATGCCCCAGCGATATAAATTGCACACTTTCTCCCTAGCAAACCGATAGGCTTTATCTCGCCTGCCTGGAATTTATTTCGCCCCAAGCCCAATAGTAGCAAGGTTCAAAAGAATGCAAAGCAGCCTTGCTTTTTCTCCCTCAAAGCTTAAATTCCCTCCTACCCAAAACACCAAATCACTCACAAAGAGACAGACCAAATCGACGGAAAAATGTACAGAACCATAGGCGCTCCGTTCTACAGACAGAAGTGATGAGAGAAAGAGAAAGCACGCGAGCAAACGCGGAACATTTTACTTAGCTTTGGGATTTTGAGCGACGGAGTACAGAGGAATGAGCTTACCACAAGGAATCAATAAGCTTTTGGAGAAATATTTGCGACACAAAAATAGGAAGCTAGGAAAAGCAAGAGCAAGCAATATTAGCGCGCGAGGACAGCGAATGTTAGATAAAAGGAGGCTGGCAGAAGCATAAAATTTGTAATTATGTCCTAGTGGCCTTACCCAATAGCTGCAAATGCTACGCAGTGCTACCAGGATGTCCCTCAATCGCCCTAGCGGTATTTATAGACCAACGTCCAAGTCAATACGTATGCGTGTGGTAACACGTGTAAAAACCAGCTTCTGTTTTTATCAATAATGAAAGAGCACAGGGGAGAAATACAGGGAGCGAGCACGGCTATTATTGGGTTAGGCCAATATGCTGCTTGGTGATTGCAGCTCCGTACATGGCCGCTACGTAATGAGTGGAACAACGCAACATGAATACATAATTGCTGGCTGCATCAATCAGGAAAGAAGACATGGGATTGGCTTTTCTGCAGAGAAGATATAGGCTACTCTCTGTAAATGTAGAATAAAAGGAATGATAGATAGATAATGAGCGCAAAACATGGCAAACAGACAAATTGCCAAGGAAGGAAGATAAAGTTTTTTGTACAGTTCACAAAAGTAGAAGAATCGTCATGGATGTAATGCCGGGTTCACCAGACGTCCGTACATTTGTAAATCCGTACGTCCGTAACGTTCGAATCTAAGAGTACATGGCAGCGCATACGACCATGTACTCCTAGATACGTACTGATTTACGGATGTACAGACGTCTGTATGGTGAAAGCGACATAATACCAAAAAGATTTGGCAATACCTTTCGGAAAAAACATACAACTTTGCTATCGCGATTATCGGGAAGCATGCATGCATGCAAAGACAAAATGCCTAAACAGGAAACGCACCGAAAAACATGCAAATTTGTACTTACTAGTAGAGCAGCGCGACCTACAAGTTTCGAAAATGATATTCTTTCTTCTTTCACTTCCTCTGATCTCCAAGGTTACAAGCTGATAAGATTGCAAAGATATCAAAAACAAACAAATAAACAAGCAAGCAAAGCAAGCAATTCCTTTCTTTTGGTAATTAATATTTAACGCCCCGACGCCCCGACGCCCCAGTACAAATTTAACGCCCCACGCCCCAGTACAAATCTTTGTCCATGGCCTAATTCTAAACCACACAGGCACACAGGGTCACCACAACGCAAGAAGTATAGAGGCTTCAACTAGAGGAAACCCAGCACTGCATATGGAAAATACGATAAAGTGGGCTAAATTTTCACAATATGCTTGTCAGAAACAATAGAATTGTTTCAGTTGTTTTTGACTTCTTGATTTTCAGATGTAAAAATCCAGTGCGTGATTATTCAGTGCACGATTAGTGCATGATTATTTTAGTGCGTGATTATTAACGTTTGACCCATCAGTGAATTATATCAGTTGCAGCTGCATGTCGCTGCAAGAGTTGGACAAGAGTGGATTTTTATTTGCACATTCTAATAAAAAAAATGCAAACTGGGTTTTTCATGCAATTGGTTATTGTGTTCATTCATAGGCTAGGCTTAGGCTTAGGTTTAGGCTTATGCTTAGGCTAGCCTAAGCCTAGGCTATGTGTACAGCCTAGCCTAAACCTAAGCCCTAGCCTAAACCTAAGCCTAGCCTAGCAGTGAACACAATACTCAATCTCATGCAAAAAATACATTGTTTGCATTTTTTTGGTTATAATGTATAATATATAATACCACTTGTCCAACTCTCACAGCAAAGAAATGCAGCTGCAACTGATCTAATTCACCAGTGGCCCTTTGCAGCTTGAAGCCTTTGCAGCTATCTAAGTTGAAGCCTTGGCTACATAATAGAAAAAACCGCATTGAAATCTGAGCTTTAACTCAAGAGTTATTACCGCGGAAACCCCCGGAGTTTATTATGGGACACTCTGTATTATGAAACACCCTGCAGGATTGACTCACCTTTGATAAAAAAAAAATCAGCCCACATATGTAATTTGTATTCTGAGAGATGGTTGTCCTGCCGATATACAGTGGTTTATAGCATTGCGAAGAATAGAAATAATGGTGCTTTGGCTGTCCGTGGGGGCGTCAGGTATGGGTTTAGTACTGGGGCGTCGGGGCGGGGGCGTGGGGGCGTCGGGGCGTAAAATATTAATTACCTTTCTTTTTCTTTTTTCTAGTTTTCAAACTCCATGGACATCTATAATTTCGTCTCTTCTAGATGTTCATGCGAACAACGTCTTTTCCACGGAAACCTAGAACACAATAAGTAATGCGCAGTTTAGGAGTCCTTGTCTGTTTTTTACCACGGAGCAAGAGAAACGACAACAAAATGTACTATTTACAGCAGTTAGCGCTAGAAAAATAAAAAATTTTAAAAAAAAATAAAAATAGAAATCGAATTTCGAAAACCGATTAGAAGTTACTGTGTCTCTGTGTCCCTGTGTCCCTGTGTCCCTAGACTGGACACGTACTCCTAGAGCGCGCGCTCCACTTCGCTCTTGAAGGGGGAAGGCGACGGGCGCGCGCAGCGAAGCGGAGCGCGCGCTCTAGGAATACGTGGACTTGGTTACACTAATTGCTAAACCTAAACCTAAACCTAAACCGGCACACCGCTAAACCAATAAACTTATTAGCCAGTAGAGTTTTTCTTATACCGTGGTATTTTTATTACAAATTAACAACAAAAAATGCAAATCAGACAAGAAATTGTGATGAAAATTGTAAATTTGCGTTGAAAAACGCCAAAATGCGAAGAGAAATAAATCTTTATTTACAAATTGTATCAAAAATGCAAACAATGTAATCTTTGCCCACAATTGTGTCTTGTGTTTCACTCCTGCATACATAGGCTAGGCTTAGGCTTAGGCTTTGGGTGGCTGCATACATAGGCTAGGCTTAGGCCTAAGCCTAAGCCTGAGCCTAGCCTATTTATGCAGGAGTGGAACACAAGACACAATTGTGGGCAAAGATTACATTGTTTGCATTTTTGATTGCAATTTATAAATAAAGATTTATTTCTCTTCGCATTTTGGCGTTTTCCAATGCAAATTTACAATTTTCATCACAATTTCTTGTCTGATTTGCATTTTTTGTTGTTAATTTGTAATAAAAATACCACGGTATAAGAAAAACTCTATTGGCTTATTAGTTTATTGGTTTAGCAATTTAGGTTTAGGTTTAGCCAGTACTGAATATGACTGCCAAATCCACTACTTTATGAGAACGTATGAGAACTGAAAAACGGAGCGCCAGTACATAAGGTTCTCATTTATGAGAACTTGTGCGATTCTGTTCTGCACAAAACATGTACTCCTAGAAGGGGGAGGTGGGGCGTTCGTCAGAAGGCGTCTAAGAGTACATGTTTTGTGCAGAACAGAATCGCACAAGTTCTCATAAATGAGAACCTTATGTACTGGCGCTCCGTTTTTCAGTTCTCATACGTTCTCATAAAGTAGTGGATTTGGCAGTCATATTCGGTACTGGTTAGGTTTAGGTTTAGCAATTAGTGCAACCCTAGTCTAGGGACACAGGGACACAGTAACTTCTAATCGGT
>JASAMW010005712.1:0-12761 GCA_030247985.1 Epsilonema sp. ZAB3_2 | reverse complement strand
CCCCCCCCCCTAGCTTTTTGTCTCTTCTTCCTTCCTTCCTAGTTTTTCCTTCCCATAAGGAGAGAGAAAAAGATTTCTCTTTCCCACCCTCTTCAAACTGTTATTCCTCAGTATCTCCTTGTAAATAACGCAGTGCTTGTGAACAAAGAGGGACCCCTCCAAACTGGGTAGTGGTAATCCACTCAGTTTTAGTACACTTGTGAAACATTGACAAAGGTCCGGTTCCACACTTTTGTAATCCACGAGGAAGGTGTCGTGGGCACAGCTCTCATCCGCATCCGGCGTAGTCTCCCCCATTAACAGGTCCATGCTCGCCTCGAATGTCGTTTTCTTTTGATTGAAGAAATTCTTCCTCGATGAGCCCCACGTGTAACCTGCGGTGGTTGTCCCGCGATGCATTTTCTTGTACAACCCCTTGCACGTATTCTTCAAATGAGTTTCGAAAATCGCTCTCGCTCTGCTGGTTGTCGGGGAACCCGCCGGTATTCGCGCGTAGTTCACCTTCATTCCTGACTGCAGACCCTGTAAGAAAATGAACAACCTCATTTAACTTGTATCGACAGCCTTTGAATACGCATCTTAACTTCTCGTATATAGAAATATTCATCACTTTAAATAGTCTCTCACCTCCGCGACGTAACGAGAGTTGCAGTTGAAGGAAGTCTCAGGATATGCACCGCCTCCAAGAGAACAGAACGCCTGCTTCGTTCCCAACAGCTGATTTCCACGCTGTTTCAGAATCTCCCCGACCAGATGCCACACGAAGCTGGCAATGTAGTCGCTGTAGTGGGCGTTGTGGTAAGGGATCTCGCCGAAGAAGGACATCTTCTTGATGAAAAAGTCGAGGCGCTCAGCCGAGATGTACAGAAGCTCGTCATCCAGTGAGACGGGTTCCATTCTTTCTCGAGAAGATCCACCGCCTTCGATCAGCTGCAGTTCGTCTTCAAAGGACAAAGGACAGCGAAAGTGGAAGTCGATGACTACTGCTTTTCCATCCCTTTCCCCGACTTGGGCGACGTAGTTGACGGTGGTTACGAACCGGCCAGAACGCAAAGGTGGGGAAATGTAGTAGCCGTACCAGAAACTCAAGCGTTTGCTCTCCGCACATGGTGTTATGAGGTGTACTCTCGCCTCAGCCACATCGAGGGGTACAAGGACATTCGTTCGGCCCTTTCGCTTCCTCGCAGTCCCTTTTCCCAAACTGGCGATGTAGTCGTCCGAGTCGAATTGCGTGAGAACAATCTTCGATTTCATCAGTCGGGTTGCGGATATCATGAATCGCTTCTTCGTCACTCCCGATGCACCTTGTCTCGCACATTCGTCAAATGCTGGGACTGGTGGTACGTTTCCTCTCTGCAGGTGAAGAGAGATATCCTCTCTCTCAGCCTTCACTTGCGCCACCGTCTTCTTTTTGGTAGCCTTATTCTTGGGCTTTTCCGGTTTCCGCCCTGATCCGCTCAAACTTACAGAAGAGGTTTCTTCTCCTTCGGGTGATTCCGGTAGCAATGGAATTATTTTCTAAAAAAAAGTGTTGCAAGATTTTATGGAAGAGAATACATTCCACTTTCCCCTGATTATAGTAATGTTCTCCTTTACCCCTAAGACAGTAAAGAATAGTAGCGTTGCAGTCATCAAGAAAAAGTTACTCACTTTATGCTGCAACGGCTTTGGCGTCTGGTTCGCTTTCTCCACCTCTTTCTGACTTCTCTTCGATGACGATGGTTTCTGCTTCTCTTCTCATGATTTGCCTGAGCTGCTGCTGCTGCTGCTGCTACTGCTGCTGCTGCTGCTGCTGCTGCTACCACTGTTGCTTGTACTGCTGCTGCCGCTGCTGCTGCTACTGTTGCTACCGCTACTACTGCTGTCGCTGCTACTGCTGCCGCTGCTGCTTTCGCTACTGCTGCTACTACTGCGACGTTTGCGAGCTTGTTCCATCTTCTCTTGGGTTTTCGATGGTTTAGGATCTCTTTTAGCAGTCGCAGAAGAACGGGAACTGCTGCTCTTGTCAGCGCCATTGGTATTTTTCTTCTTGACGGGAGGTGCTTCCTTCGAATTCTCCTCCGGCGCCACAATCGCAGACGGTGCTTCAGTGGAAGCCGACTGTCCCATTTCCCCTCCCCCTTCTTTTCCTCCCTCTTCAAATAGTACCATGTCTTCTCCGGTTTCCCTGTTCCCTTTTTCTCCGTCTTCTTTCAGCACTCCATCTTCTTTCCCGTTTACCTCTTCTGCTTCTTTTTGCTTCTCTTCCTCGTGACTTCCATCCTTCCCTTCTTCTGGCAGTTCTTTTTCTTCAGATTCCTCCTCTTTCTCCTCACTTTTCTTAGCTTCCTCCTCTTCTTCCTCGACTTTCTCACCCGCTGTTCCCCTATTTCGTTTTCTCCTCTCTTCGTCGGAACCGTCTTCATCACTACCACTGCTGGATCCGGAACTCGAGGAAGATGAACTGCCGGAACTGGATGAGGAACTGGAACCACTGGAACCACCACCGCCTCCTCCTCCTTTGTCACCACCCCCTCTTCCCCCGGACCCTCCTCCTGCTGCTCCAGCGACGCCGCCAGCACATGATCTTCCGTTGCGGTGAGAAGACATCTTCACCTTCTGAGGCGTCAGTAGTCCCCTTGCTTTTCGCGAAGGACACAGGTATCCTCTCTCCCCGTGAGTAAGGAGACGTTTCCTCTTGCCAGAGGGGCCTACTTCCTGATCCTTCGCAAGTCGCGCGGCCGTGAAGGTGCAGTAAGTTTCCACCTCTTTCTCCCCAGAGATAATCTGCTTCTTCTGAGGAAAGAGATATCTCCCCGCGATCTCACACTGCCATTGTGGAATGACGGGATGAGCTGTTTTCTGCGGGGTTCTGCACTCGCGAAGCCAATCCTGCACTTCGACTGTTCTCTTCGACTGTTCTCTTCTCTTCAAGCACAGCTTTCGACGAATTTGTTGTTGACGCCCACCAACTGCGAACGATCCCATCAGATTGCAGCACACATCCATCGCGACTAACTGCAACATCGTTGAGGAAGATGAGCGTGCAGAGTTTTCAAGAGCAGGTGCTTCCGAAGGACCAATGGATGAAAGCAAACTTCCTCCTTCCATCCGCACCGCCGCTGAAAATGCTTCTCTTTCCTATTAGTTGTCGTGGTAAATATGTATCGATTCATGCAAAAGAAGAGATAAAAAGAAAATCTATCTCTTCAGAGCGCAATAAAATGACGACTGTCGCTTTTGATGGTGAAAACGTCAATTACTGTTGAAAGAGAGGTGCTGCTTGTAGAAACGTTCCTTTTATATCCCTTCTCTTGCATTCGTGTAAGAGCAAAGAAGTTAACACCTCTACTAACATCGGGAAGGGGCAGTTCGTGATAGTGTCCTTACGATCTGTCTTAAAGGAACAATTGACCACCAAGCGGTTCCCCTTTCCCCCCCCCCTCCACCCCGCCCCCCCCCCCCCCCCTTTCCCCACCCACCCCTTAACCCACGGCTACCACCTGGAGAACAGTACAATCCCAGTGAACTCCTTACAATGCCTAGGTTAACGTCAAACATCTTCTCATTTTGAAAGAATGTGAATGCAACTGGTTACTCACCTGACGACGAATGGGACTTCTCCTTCGAGGGTTGGGCGACTCCCAGATGCGTGGCGATATTCTGCAGCAACAGACGAAGAGGTTTCACGTCGGAGTTCACCGCGGACGCCAGTTCGATCAGGCGGACATTGTTCCTCTCGGCGAGCTTAAAAAAAGTTATAGATTATCACATCCGTTTTCAAATATGATTGCGAAATTTTTAAAGTTGCGAAATTTTTAAAGTTGTGTAAAGGATATTACATCGTCGAATTTCTGCAGAACGACCTGCTCCAGCGTTTTCTGACCACTCAAGACGTTGGTAGATTGAGATGCGATTGCCTTCAACTCCTTCTGCAGCTCGCGGTCTCTGTAAGCAAAACTCGCAAGTTGCAACGGCTGTGTACATAAGGGGTGAACGATTGAAGAGACTAACAGTTCCGTTCTTTCCAGTTGCCGTTTCCGTTCTTCCTGCATCTCCTTCCTTCGACGTTCCTTCGCGGCTTCGTCACTTTCCGCTGGAACGGCGTCCTGTCCTGTTCCGGCAGTCGTTTCCTGCTGTTCGGAACTTGATGCCGCGGTGATAGCAGTACCGCCTGGTCCACCGCTGTCGGGATTCGCATCGATGGCTGACGCCGGAGGAGTGAGATTCTGCGCCGGATCGCTGTTCTGCCCTGCCGCTGTCTCCCCTCGTTGTTCCCTCAACTTCTTCTCCTTCTTCCTCAAAGCCCGCGCCTTCACCTCTTCTTTCTGCCGCAAACGCGCAGCTTGCTTCTTCAGATTCCGCTGCATAGTAAGTTCCTTCTTCGTGAGACTGGGGCGGACCACCTTCTTCTTCGACCCCGTAGCACCAGCGCCACTTCTCCCGGCCACAGCCGACGACGAGGAATTCTTCTTGCTGCCCTCGGGAACACTTCTACCTTCCGTTGACTTCACTCCCTTGCCAGCGCCAGTGCTGGCAACTTTCGAGGAAGTGTTCGTAGGGGCAAGCGGCATCTGCTGCTGTACTTCGAGGAAACCACCGCTGGGTGTTACAATCTGACGACGCTGCTGTGACGTCTCAGACTCCTGGCTGCCGGTGGATTGCGAAGCACCACCGCTGGGAACCTCCTGCTGCTGGTGCGAAGAGGAATTCTGCTCCGCAGCCGAAGACGCAGTAGCGGGGGGTGCGGAGGATCTGGACAGAGCACGTTTGCGCAGGAAATCCACACAGTTCTTCTCTCGCTCCTTCACTTGCTGTTCGGACAACTGCGTGAACAGTTGCGGGGTAGCTGCAGAAGAAATGAGAAACGTTGTCACTCATTCCCACCAAACATTTAAAGTTGATAAAGAGAATTATGCTAAACACAATAAATGATAATTCCACAAGCCCGTACCGTTGAGATCTTCCAGAATACTGCGACGTGCGGTTCTCTTTGCACTTCCGGTTACGCTGTCTGACGCCGAACTCGTAGTAGCTGAAAGTGTCACCGAAAAGTCTCATACGATAACAGGAACAGTGCCTTTAACGCGTAGTCGACGTAGGATAAGTTCGAAATGACGTTATCTCTTACCAGTCACCGGACTCTCAGCGGTACTTGCCGACTGCGCCATCACTCGCTTCTCCACTGAAAAACATTTGAAGTGATTACTTTCTCATAACAGCATAGGTTACCCAAAGAAAAAGAGAAATCTCTTCGTTCCTACGCTTACAATTCATGTGCTTCACGGCCACCTCCAAGTTGATCGCGTTTCTTGCATCGAGTATTTCGTAGTCGTAACACAGCAGCCGTTCGTCGATGCCACACATTTCTGCGGCAGTCTGATGGATGCCAGGCCTCACGATTCGACTGCAGTCCTTGATCAGGAAAACGCGACAACCGAACACTTTGTGATATCCTCTGAAGCAGCCTCTGTGGACGGAGAGGAATTCCACAAGCAACAGCTCGTCCTTGGCCAGTACGGCCTCGTTCCGAATATCCATCTAGAAAGTTCCCTTACTTGCTACACAGTTATTCACTACACAGATTCCTAATCTACTTTGAATAATGCTGAAGAACCATTTCTTTTTGAATCATTTCTTCTCAGCTTACCCGTTGCAGACTGTTCGCCAAGCTCTCCAGTCGCCGCTGTTCCTGAACCTTCTGCGATGTGGCCATGGGGCGCGTCTCGTCAGCGATCGGTTTCTCGAGGTACGTGGACAGCTCCAGCTTCTGGAAGAGGTACTAAAAAAGGAGAGAGAAATACATGTTACCCGATTACGTTACTCTGAACTGTGCCTACTGTACGTTATACATTTCTGCACACCTTACTCTTACGCTGAAGTACAAGAACGAGAATATTCTCATACCGTGGGAAAGTAGACGTCCACCCACTCGTGCTTGTACCGGCCGAGAAGCGGAAAGATCGCAGTGTAGTAAACCGCAGCCCAACGCATCACCGGTTGTCCATTGCGCAAAGTGCACGCCTTCTCCTGCTGCTGCAGTATCTCTTCCTTGGTCGCTGGTCGCACCTGAAATGTATTATTTAAGATGAAAGCAATACAGCAGATCTCTTTTGACGATCGAAAGCGATAAATTGAGTTGAGTCAGCTGTAACTTGAAAACGTCTTCGAATGAATTTAGTATAGATATCTTATTCGTAACACGAACCTGATTATATATCGTATCAGCACCCGGTACATTACCGCATATAAGAAAGCGGTTGAGTACTACTTTTGGAGATATGTAAGAAGAAGGAGAAGTGAAAAAAATAAGTAAAAGCAACGGGGAAATAGTTACTTATAATGAGAAATCTCTTTCTACCAAATGTCCGTTCCTATCCTTCAAGCATACCTTCGCAATCTCTGCCTGCACCTCCTTCCCCTCAGTCAAGTCGCCGAAAGCGCAGACGTCACCAACGTCGAAGCGAGGTGTGGAGTGATAGGGAATGCTCAGAGGGTTGTATTTCCTCGGGTTCACCAAGGCCGTCAGATCTGACGATGGGGCAAGACCCGTATCGGGACCGAGCTTCTCGATCAGTTCCTTTCTCGGTAAGCACTCCAGTTCAAGTCGGGCCTTCTCCAATGCTGTCTGACGCCTGGTGATGCGGCGTTGCTTCCCGAGAGGGTCCTTCGAATCCGCCTGAGTAAGCATGGATGCAGTCGATGCTTTGGAGCTGGAGGCGATAGAGAAGTTGTCATCATCAGTCCTCTCCCTCTCGACCCCATTCGACTGCAAACGAAAGAGAAGTGAAGCAGTAAAAAATTAATTGTTACCTAATGTCTCTGATAATACTACTATGCAATAATGTGGCTGGCGGGAATAAATAATATAATCTACTGCCTACACTTACGAAAAGAAACAAAAGGAATAAAGGGATGAACATAGCTTCACACAATCGACAATCGACAAGAGAATATTCTCTTTCGTCGATCTCAACAGATAGGAGGAGGAGAAGGAGGAGGGGGAGGGTCCTGGTTAATTGCTCCACCACCGAAATTCCAAGGAAGTTGATCTCCGTAAGCTTCATCAAGCATACGTTCCAGCTTATCTGTGGCTGCGTACAGACATACAACGACGAACTGTCCAAGAAGCCACTGCCACGGTGGAAGCATGGGAGGCCAGCCACGTAGGGGTGTGCTTCGCTTCCGCGAAGGCATACCTTCCTCAAAGAGTATATCAGTCAAAGATAACCTAAGAAGTGGGAAAGAAAGTTCGTATAAAATGGGAAGAATAGCCACTTATATGGTGGAAAAATAAAACTGCGCAAAAGTACAGGACTGAAAAGAAGAAAGTGGGATAGGCTCCCCATTGCTTGGAGACAGCTCAACTGTGAAGAAACATGATCTCTTTCTCACCTTAAAACTTACAACGTACGTCATGCGACCGTAACGCTCTGATCATAAATAAAGGGATTGTTTCCCACCGCGTACACGACAACCTGACGCAGACGGTTAATTTAGAGCGCAGGATATTCAATGACCTCCTTATCATTTCACGTTAAAAAGGGAACATACCACCAAGAAAGTGGACCCCCCGGGAAGATCCAATCAGACTTCTCAGGTTTACCGCACATACACAATATGTGTACTGAGGACAATCCCACAGTCCCTTGGGGTGAGTGTTCAAAGATAACGTGATTAGACCATGACCTAATCCATAAAAAAACGTTTCTGCAACCTGTACGAGTTGGAAAGAAGCAGAACGATATTTATAATAACTGAAATTGAACGAAAATGATTTCAGTAGAACTCTCTTTCGAAGCACACTTACGACATCTGTAACTACAATAAAACGGGAAATGAAATACATTACCTCGCCATCGATCGGCGCTTTCTTCTCCTGGCCCGTCTCTTCTGACGCCTTCTCTGAATCCAGCAGCAACGCACTGTCTCCTTCCCGACGCCCCCTCTCATCTTCCTTCACAACCACCTCCTATAATAGACATATAGCCGTCTTCTGGCGAAGTTCGATTAAGAATGAACTAAACGAGTAAAAAGTGGAAGAAAACAATGTCGACATCGACGTTACCTGAGCGTCGTCCGCCACTCCTGCCTCGTCTTCTTTGCTGCGACTGTAGTCGTGCTCGTTATCCCCACCTCCCAAATTCCCCTGCTCTAGTCGGTCTCCGACGTCGTCGCCGCTTCCAGGTGAGGTGCCGGTCTAAGTGATAAAAGAAATAATTTCAATGACGTAAAAGAGATTTCTCTTTCAAAAGACAGCAGTTACACTTGCCAATTACCCCATTCGTAGAGGTATTTCTTTACCTGCACTAGTAAAGAAAAAATAAAAAAAAAATTATTTTACACACCTCAACAGGTGTTTCAGCTAAAGACAAAGAGTAACTTACATCGTGACGATCCGTATTTTCAGCTGCGGTTTCAGACTTCTCCACCTCCTTGTCCGCGTCACCTTCCTCATTGTCGTAACTCTTCGGTGATTTGTTGACCTGACAGTTATTACAAATGTATGTACTTCTACAGCCAAACAAGTTACTGTCATACGCTTATCACAGAACACCGCACCTTTCGCCTTACCAATGTATTATTTAGTGAAATATCTTACATTGGAATCATCCAGTTCTTCTTGTGGGTCTGCTGGAGATTTCCCCTGCAGGTTCTCATTGCGACCATCGTCAGCAACATCACTTCTCGGTGACTTTCTGCCCTACAATTTGCAACTTTTTCACAGTCATATAAACTTCGTCACGAGAATTATCTTGAAACGAAAAACGCATATCAATCAAAATATTGGACTTGCACATCTTACGCTTCGACTGTCGGAGTATTCATCACCGGACTTCTCCAGCGACTCCTCGTCCTCTTCTTCGACATCGTCACTTCTCGGTGATTTGCCGGCCTTCAAATTTTTAAACACAACTTTCCACTAACGAACAAAAAAGTTCTACTACACATTCCGAAAGAGACAGTCCTGACAAATGAAGCAAGCTTACGGTGGTCTGTCCTTCCCCACTGTCGTTGCCACCTCCTGAAGTGTTCTTCTTCTGCTCCTCCTCACCTTCTTCATCTCCACTTCTTCGATGCTCATCACCTTCCACTTGTCCCTCGCCGCCCTGAAAGTGAATGGAGATCCCTTTCGATAGCAGTAAGAGATTATCACTCCAACCACTATTTACAGATGAAACGCACATTACCTTCCCAGTACTGTCACTTACGTCGACGTTCTGCGCCATCTCCTGCTCCATCTTCTTCAGTGCACTTCCAACTTTCACGTGACTTATTCCCCAACCGGGCAGCTGGCGAACCACGTGCAAAGGAGTCCGACAGATCTGCCGCCTTCGGTGAGGAGGAAAGTATGAGATGAATGTACGTTCGTTTTCCGTGTACGATAGATGAACGGGGACAGCTCCAACGTGGTAGAAACCAGACCCCGGGTCAGCTATCCAGTGGCTTAAATAACAAGAGAAGTTTCCCAAGCTGTGCTTCAAACAGATGCAGGGGGGGTGAATGCTATACTAGCAGTGATAACGGCTGCCTTCCACAAGGCAACACATTGGTTGAAAACTTTCTACTATACTCATACGTACTACCACAACAGTCTCTTTCCTCAGTACTAATAGTGACCTTTGTCTAAAGAGAGAAACGCGGCCTCTGTAACTGCTTCTCCTCCTAATTTAAACATTGATTGTCTCTTTAGACATCATATACTTGGCAAGCTTTTCCTTGCATACAAACTTACAAGGACGTGCTTCACATTGCATTAGGCTGACCGAAACATTGAAAAAGTACAGCTTACTTGTAGAATAGATGCTCGTGAAACAAATCCAACTTCGGAACTCGCTGTTGGTCTGAAAAAACAATAGCATATCTGGACAGAAACGACACGCTTACACTAGCACTTTCCTGTACAAAAAATGACGATAAACCAGTGTGCGATGATACTTTCGATTGTTTACTTACATACACCGTTGATGTAAGGCATGCGATTTTCATGGATTCATCCTTCGGAAGCAGTTTTGCTTTTACCGGAAAACAGAAACAAAGATCCTTGATTCTTGCTTTTCTCGAATCAAACAAATCCCCACTTCCGCTTTTCTTCTTTTCCTTCTTTTCTTTCTTTTTTCTTTTCGCTCCTCTTTTGTTACAAAATGCGCAATTGCATTCATTTCAAAACCTCGCAGAAAAATCCATGTAAATTATAATAAATTCTAAACCACGCAAAATATTGCAATAGGCTTGGGTCCCGACGCGAAATTAGATGCGGTACTAGCTACAAAGGAATTTCTCTTATTCAATAGATAAGAGAAACGAGGTATGCAACAGGTTCGTGATCGGTCTTTTACAGGTATAGATACGTGCCACTTCTGCTTCCGTATAACGAACGGAGGAAACATGAGAACTGATACCCAATGAGAAAAGAATTGTCTTCTTCCAATCACGGAAAAGAGAAATTATCTATATGGTTATAAGACGAAAGAGATGTGAACTTCTATCCTCGCAAGAGAAAAAAGTAGCACGACCGACCCGGAGAAACGTGTATGACCTGGCCGCGCGAGGGGTCGTATGGAAAATTTTTACCACATTTTCACTTCATGAATGTCTCTTATTCAATAGATAAGAGATACCAGGTATGTAGCATGTTCTTAATCACTGCATTTACACCACTTAATACAAAGGAATTTCTCTTCTTCAACTGATAACAGAAATGAGGAATGTAACATGTTCGTGATAGGCCTTTCAAAGGTAACGATACCTGCAACTTGTGTTTCAGTATAACGAACGGAAGAAGATGCCGGGACGGAAAGAGAGAATAATCTATATGGTTCTAAGACGCAAGAGATGTGAACTTCTATCCTCGCAAGAGAAAAAAGTAGCACGACCTACCCGGAGAAACGTGTACGACCTGGCCGCGCGAGGGGTCGTATGGAAAATTTTTGCAGAAAAATCTTAAAAAATTAACACTGAATACTTATCTTCCTTCGCACTGAAAGGAACAATTAGTATTTCCTTAAAGGAAGACAAACTACGATAAAAGACATGCAGTGGTACTCCTATCGAAGTCTCTTCAAATTAACTATACAAACCTTTCACCTCCTCCAGTCCACTTCCCTCATCACAATCTTTTCTGCTGCTCTTAAACAAAGGTCTCTTACTGTAATCTAACTCTTTCATGCTCACTGTTATTGACGAATTCTCATCAATTACTATAAGCTACTAGCTTATCTGTAAGTCGGTTCACTAACCTTTCCTTCGGCTCTTAACGAAATCTCTTACATCTTAATCGAAATCTCCTCCACTGCTTTTGCCTAATATGCATCGAAATTTCCTGCAGCTACTCTTATCGAAGTATCTTCATTTCAACTAATCTTACCTTTCAACCTCCCTCATCACAATCTTTTACACTGCTTTTAACGAATTCTCTTTAATTTTTATCAAATTCTTTTCCGCTACTCATCTAATATGAATCGAAATTTCATCCTCCGAATCTTCCACCTTTTCTGCTGCGCTTAAGGAACTCTCTTTCATTTTAGTCGAAATCTTCTCCACTACTCTTCTCAAAAGTCTCTTCATTTCCACTACTCTAACCTTTCATCGCCATCTATACTCCACTTTCATCCTTTGAATCGTTTCCACTGCTAGTAATGAATTATCCTCCATTACATTAACCTTTTCACTTATCTCTAAATCTTCTACCTCAGTAAGCAAATATTTCACCTTACTACTGTTACCTATCGCAATCTTTTGCACTACATCTAGTGGAAATAACTTACACTAAGCTACGCTATTCTTTCATATCCACTACACTAATCGAAATCTACCGTACAGTTCCCATTTATCTCACTTAGTAGACAATTTACCTATACTGTTACTTACCTCGACAATCTCTACACATACTCCTACCTACGGAAATCTCTTCATATAACTTGCACTAAGCTATGCAATTCTTTCATATCCACTACACTAATTGAAATCTACCATACAGTTCCCATTTACGTCACTTAGTAGATATCCACTACACTAATTGAAATCTACCATACAGTTCCCATTTACGTCACTTAGTAGACAATTTACCTATATTGTCACTTACCGCGACAATCTCTACACATACTCCTACCTACGGAAATCTCTTCACCTTCGTTCTCTTTCCACTTCAGTCTATGCCATATCGTACTTCTCTTCTACCAACCGATTGATCCACCCATCTACCAACCTAACCTAAATTCTCTTCTACCTACCCATCGATCCACCCTTCAGACCTATCCTTAGGTTCGAACCCACAACCATGCGGTCAATGTTCGTAAAGCCTAACCACTAGGCCAAGCTGCCAGAACGGTTAAAACCTTTAAAAACCATCCATAAACACCTGGATTCAGGTTGCGATATCTGCAAAGTATAATATACTTTGAAAAATCTCTTACATAAGCAATTAAGGTAATTCTTAAACTATAGGAAATAGAGAAATTGAATGCAGAGTAAAGTTGTGCATGTCTGGGTAAACTACAATCGGACTGGAACCGGTACATACAGCAATGCAGCTTTAAATCTAAAGTTTTACAGGTCCAAACATCGAGGTAAGCATAAAAAAAGTTGTTCGCGAAACTTGAGGAATAATCTCTTTTTTTCGAAGCAGATATTTTGATGAAAAACCACGGGAACTTTTCAGAAAAAAAAAGTTGCAAAAAACGCTGAAAAAAAAATAAAAAATCCCCTAAAAAACGATAGTTTTTTTTAGCAACAAAATAGTTCTCCCGAACACACATGTGTGTCAGGGTGCTGTAAACGGT
>JASAMW010005710.1:0-35056 GCA_030247985.1 Epsilonema sp. ZAB3_2 | reverse complement strand
GTTCAGTCAGTACTGCTGCCGTGCTGCGTGGACCACTTCAAAGTTATCCATATGCCAAACGCCGGTCACGATCTGTTTGCCACCCCCGGGCGTTCCATGATTTTAAAATGCCAATGCCTAAGTCTTTTGAGCTTTACCAGAAATTGGGTAATTTTTTGCCAGGTAGTGGTCTAATTGGAGACCGATGTGCCTTCAACACAGACTGCTTAGGAGGTATGTACTGCAGGAATGGGGAATGCAACTGTCTCTCAACTTATGTGGCCCGCGATAGACATTGCTACGAAAGTAAGGAATTTGTATATACAGTACGTACAGTACCAGCTATGTGCGCAGTACCTAAGAGGCCCGATTACTAACTGTTTGTCGCTTCTGTTTTACAGTTTGCTCAGAAGTCGAGAACACAGCTAGAGCGAACAATCTTGAAGTGGGTCTATGCACATTTCTCGGTGGAAATGTGTGGTTTCGCATCAGTTCTATTATGTCTTGGGAGGCTGCAGAGGACAGCTGTAGGATTTTTCATATGAACAGCAATCTGGCAAGTGTTCACAACGCTGAGGAGCAAAATGCACTCGTGGGAACCTTTAGTCCTACTGACTCATGGATCGGAAACTATAGGGATCCACAAGCCGTGCAACAGGTAAGCACATACGTACTGTATTGTACAGTACAGTGCGGAGTTATTTTGTTGGTTGGGTCGCCCAACCTACCCTACGTATGTACGAATGTTTCGTGTATTGTATTGCCCCCCCCCCCCCCTCGAAGATAGCCCTCCTGCCTCGTACCCCTATAACAACAATGGTGTCGCATGGAGTAAAACTCCGGAACTTTTACTCCATATATAGAAGTGACAAAATTTTGTCACTTCTATATATGGAGTTTTTGAAGAGAAGTAACATTTTTCCGGAACTTTTGCTAAGGAAAAAAAATTGCCACTATGGGATTTTTTTGGTGACCATATAGCTTTAATCGGGTTTCGTTGAGGTAGGTTGCGCAAATCCGATTCCTTTGCACCATTTTTGTATGGGGAAGTAAAGGAAAAATCAGTGTTTTGGTCAAATTCTATTCCTTTTCATATGTGAAAATGGTGGTTGGAGAAAATTCCTTTGGTGGTTGGAGAATACTCCATTGGTGGTTGGAGAAAACTCCTTTGTCAAGTCCTTTGAAATTTTGTCAATTTTTTTGTTCTGGACATGGTTCCACTAAGTTTTGAGTTGTGGATTTGGAAGTCCTTTACCACCAATGTAATGGAGTTACCAAAGGAGTAAAAGGAGTGGGTTTGCGCAAATCCGATTCCGGAACTTTTTGACCAAAAAGTTTTCACTTCTACTTCCGGATTTTTTTTGGAGAAGTTGATTTTTTCCTTTACTTCATGCTATGGAGAAAATGCACTTCTACTTCCGGATTTCTACTCCGGCTAGACGCAATAGTGCGTCCAATCTCAGTTATAGGGGTACAAAGCCCCTAATCGGTGCATCGCCATATGCAATAAGAGCTGGTGCTTGGTCAAAATATTAAAATTATGGAACGAATCCATCGAAATACTCTCGATTCAATCCAAATACTGTAGCATCTATTACTTCTAAATAAGAAATCTGTTTTTTTTCGTTTTGTCCAGCAGCCCTGCAAAGACAATTTCAAGTGGAATGATGGTTCAGCTGTCGACTATGATGCATGGCTATCAGGGGAGCCTAATGGATGCGGAGGATCTGAAGCTTGCGGAGAATCGCGTGGCACTGGGTGGAATGATAGAGACTGCACCATTGAACAGCCAGCAGTATGTAAAATTACAATTGGAACAACAAATACAACTACAACTACAGGTTTGTTGAGCAATACGCGCGTACCATGCCGTGTGGAGTGGAGATACCTAAAGTGGGCCGGATTCTTCACTTCGTATACCTACGACCATACGAAATTATTATCTCAGGCTCTAGCTAGTCCAACGTAGCGCGTAGTGCAAGCGGTCAAAAATCTGTTGGATAAATAATAGCCGCATTGAAAATAAAAAAGCGGCATGTGATGCGTATATACGTTCCTCTTTGTCGAGAAAATTGCAAAATTGGGTATATCCAAGAACCCATACCAGAGAGTACGACAGAGCTTTAGTACTGAAAATGGGGCAGCAAAGCTTATCGGCGGGCTGCCACAGCTTCCAATTGGGCTACAGATTCGAAACTTAGCTCACGCAAATGCTGAAAGTCTCAGCTTTTTCATGGTGCAAAAATTATTCAGATCCGACCACGGCAAGTGGTCAAAAGTTTTGAATCTTTGAAGCCGGGTTATGCGCGAGCTACTACGCGAGCAATTGCGTTAGCCACTACTCCGAGATGAGTTTGCTTTGCTGGCCCGCAATTGCGTAGCCACTACTCCGCGGTGAGTTTGCTGGCCCGCAATTGCGGAGCCACTAGTCCGCGATAAGTTTACTGGTGAAGGCGACACCGCTACAACTGTTGGCCCGCAATAATGGGGCCGCCGGGCACAGCCTTGTTTTTCGGGGGCGCGTATTTCGCGCATAACCCGGCTTCAAAGAATCAAAAGTTTTGGCCACTTGCCGTAGTCGGGTCTGAATAATTTTTGCATCATGAAAAAGCTGAGACTTTCAGCATTTGCGCGAGCTAAGTTTCGAATCTGTAGCCTTGTAGCCCTATTGGAAGCTGTGACAGCCCGCCGATCAGCCTTGCCGCCCTATTTCTCAGTACTAAAGCTCTGTGTCATACTCTCCCAAATATTTGGATATTTCAAAAACCCAAATAATTTGGGCGAACCTAAAATTCCAAGGATGGTTTTCTTTTGTTTACACTATGTCCTCCATTCTTCCCTTTAAGGTGGATACGACCTCTTTCCAAAATACTAGGTGGGGTGGGCACGGGCACTTCTTGAAGCATCAAGGGGGAGGTGACTGAATGAAACGTCAATGTACTCAGAGCCAACTTCTACTGTGGCATGAAACATCAATCTCACCAGTTTACCCATTAGTATGGGTTTCTCGACGTTTTCTTTCGTTGAACAGAGTATACCACAGTAAACAGGATATATGAGGTCCTATATTTATCGATCTCTCCCGAGACAACCAGAGCGAGTTGGAAAACGGCGAAGTGCTTGTTCAAAAGAGCATCACCTGAACTTTTTGACAAGCGTCTGTGCGCAACTTGAAACGGCCTGTGCGTTGCATAATCTTCGTTCAAACGATAGCCCCCAATATTTCGTTTTTCTGGAATAACTTTGCGTAGAGGCAACGTACATAGAGGGGCGCCAGAAGTATCGATCGACTCGTCTCAGTGAGACGAATCGAATGGTATGCTGGATGTTGAAATCTACCCAGCGGTTCGTTCTGTAGCGCCAAATCGCATGTTTTTGGGGGTGTTTTTGAGACGTCGTACTGCGCCTAATACAAACGCTTTTGGGCCGCTCTTTTTATATATGGATAGGCCTAGGTTGGGCCTACTATGAGACCAAAACTGCATGTTTGTATCTGTCCTGTAGCGAGCTCAGCAGCTCCTCAAAGTTGGGTCGGAAAGAGGTCGTCGTATCCACTTTATAAAGCAATAATTATCCTGTTTTTGCCTTTTGGTGTTATGGGCCCCCTGCCTTTGTGGCATGACGCCGTTTGGTTTGGCGTGATTTTACCATTATTTTAAGGGCCATGCGACCAAGGAACGCCGATCAGGGATGCAAGTGGCAACTTCTTGAGTTGTGGTCAGTGTCCAGAGACTCATCAATGCCGGAGCAATGTCTGCTGTCCCAGGCCACGTATGTAGTATGAATGAATGAATGAATGATAATGTGCTAACCAACCCATCCTGAATATTACTGCCTGTCACAACTGCGACTTCATGCAGACATGGAAAGGCAAAGGCTGGAGGATGGCCTGTGACAACCTTTTCAGCGCTAACATTTGCCTTTACTATCTTCTTCTACTTGCAAACAGAACTATAAAAGCGCGCAGAAACCTGAGGGTTGAGTTGTGTTGTTGACGTGAGGCGGTGTCGTGTCTCTTTTCTCTGCGCGCTGTGCGCATGCAACTGTGCAATAGTTTTATCTGCTGCCGAGCCGAGGCGACACATCTCTGAATGAAGAACAAGGGCAACTATAGTGTGGTCGCCAAGCTACAACTATACCAAGTTTGGAGTTCAAGATGGACTGATCTGCTTTTTGGCATGCAGCATTCAGCTTTTCCTGCTTAATTCATGATCACATGGACTTTGCAATTGGCTCTTTATCACTCAACCAAGGTTTTCCAGCTTCAAACTGGTGTTGCCTTTCCACCACTACTGCCCAACGGAAATAGCCTAATGAAGCCACGTCCAATTTCGTCTTCAACTCGCTCAACATACGTGCTGTCGATCATGGTACCGGACTTGTACTTCGATGCTATCGTCGATGAGCACATTTTTTATGTATTTTGTTATGTACGTAAGTAGCCAAGTGTACATCGTATCATATATCGTATCGTATCGTATCGTGTACGTGTTTATGTAACGTATGTACGTACGTATTTGGTAAAACGCCGTATCGCCTTGGTGGCGTGATTCTTCTATACTTTGATATCGTTATTTATGCAAATTTATATAGTTTCATTCGCTATGTATTTTGTTTAGGTAGGTATTGGGCCAGGCCCAAGAATAACCCATCGTGTCTTTTGTAGTACGTAGTATGTACTTATGTACTAATTTATGTGCTACTTTCTGATGCGAGTACAGTTGGTTTCGGCTCGGTCCTGGGCTATCCGAATAAAATGCGATGCGATGCGATGCGACCTGTTGCCAGAGATGTGGAAAAGGGTTGCCTGCCCACAAGACGTGCGCGCAACGTTACAAGATTTGCGAACGGGTTGCCAGATGCACAATTTTACCTGATGCGCAACTGTTGCCAGCAGATACATACGCAAAAGAGTTGCCAGATCTGCAAATGGGACGCCACATCTGCAGCGAAGGATTATGTTCCGTTATTGCAATTATATCCCTTTAAACAGGAAAAGTCACACATATGTGACGCGCAGAAATTTTCCATTTTATCCATAGCTTTTGGTATAGTAGGCGTTCCATCCGTTGATGTGATCTATCCGTTGCAATTGCAGTCGAAATTGCTAAAGGTGTTGTTCGATCCATAGCAAAGTACCCATAACTTTTCACGAAAATATCCATAAGTTTTCAAAAAAAATTTGCAAAAAAAAAAATATCCATAGCAAAAAAAAAAATATCCATAGCAAAAAATTTTCGACACAACGTTGTCGGTCATTTTTAATCTATCCATAGCTCTCATTTTGTACTGTCGGCGCTTCCTCTTCATCATTGTCGGCTGGTCGGCTTAATTCTATCCGTAGCAACTGCTATGGATACTTTTCCCAAAACCTACGGATAAAACACTATGGATGGAGCTACGAATTTTTTTTTTAAAATTGAAATTTTTTGCCAAAATTTACAGATAAAAATAACACTTTAGTTCGAAAAATTTCGAAAAAAATTCCAACCGACTTTTCATTCCATCCACTGGATTTCATCCGTTGCGCAAAAATTTTCGCTTCTCGCTACGGATAAATCCATTCCTGTTTATAGGGATATGCTGGTTTTGCAATTGATAGGTATACATTTTACAGAAACGGTCTGTTCCGAAGAACAGGTAGTCGGTACCTGTACATCCTTTTTGAATCGCTACTGGTACAATCCACTCACAAGAAACTGTCAGCTGTTCACCTATTCTGGATGCCAAGGAAACGATAACAATTTCGAGAGCTTCATCAGATGCCAGCAGTTTTGCAGAAATGCAAATCGTAAAGGCAAAGTGTGAACGAGTCTTTCGCTAAGTAGTGCAGTTGTAATGAGTTGAACTTGCGTTTTGCAGCTGAACCGCAATGTCCCCAGGGAGATGCCTTGAGAAATCCCACCAGTGGAGATTATCAAACCTGTT
Source organism: Epsilonema sp. ZAB3_2 (assembly GCA_030247985.1). Taxonomy (NCBI): domain Eukaryota; kingdom Metazoa; phylum Nematoda; class Chromadorea; order Desmodorida; family Epsilonematidae; genus Epsilonema; species Epsilonema sp. ZAB3_2. The sequence continues at coordinate 29,149 of JASAMW010005710.1, read as the reverse complement.
CCAACGCTGGATTGGGCTCTGGATGCCCTGGAAATTACGAGTGCTATTACGATGGACAACGCCTTGCGTGTTGCCCTACTAAATGTACATTGTATGCACTTGTAAAGCTACCTAGTAAGACAGACTGCGACAACTTTGTCCACCCAGAGACCGGAGTAGACCATTACCAATGGCCCGCTCCAGACGTGCTCCGAGTTTGCTCCGAGTTTGGAATGACTTTGTTTTTGATCCGAAACGAACGTCCATGACTCAAACGACTTCGAATTACAAACTCCCCTCGGTTGTTCACAGTTCACTCACACGCACGTTCCGAAAAACGGAGCGAGTTCGGAGCGAACTCGGTGAATTTACATGTTGAAGCATAGTCAGGGCTCCGAATTCGGAGCGAATTCGGAGTTCACGTCTGTGGCGGGCCAATGACTGCCGCACGTTGTTGCAGCATATACCTGTTCACTGTCAGTGCAATCTGGGTTTCTCTGTGGAGGAACATCAACCAGGTACTACTATGACAGTGTGCAACAAACCTGCAGATCATTCATCTACCAAGGTTGTGATGGAAACTCCAATAATTTTCCCTCTATGGAAGCATGCGAGCAGTACTGTGGAGTGGGAGTCGGAGGTAATGTCTATGTTATGTAATGTACACTGAGCACGACAATACAGTTTAAGAAACGTTTTCTGTAACGGTTGCGTAGTACGTGGATAGTATTTTTGGAAATCGAGATAATTATGCCTATCGGATTCCCCATCAAAAACTGCATAAGTGGACAAATTTTTTACAAAAATTTTCTTCAGGCATCGTCGAGATATTGAGGGGTAAAGGCTGTAAGGTCGCATTTTGCCGTTTTTCAGCATTTTCAGCCATATTTCAGCAACCAGAGCGTGTAGCGGGCTACATTTCGCACACACATACTGTATATCCTATAGGGACCCATGTCTGCACCAAATTTGAGCCCAATCCGCCACTTGTATGGCGAGATATAGCGTCGGAAAGCTAAAATTTGCGTTTTTTGTACCTGTTGCAAATTTGTTTATTTGAATACCACGGCGCGAATATATGCCCTGCATGGGGTAAAATTTTGACAGGAAATAGAGGAGGCTTATGCAACAAACTTTATTACTATCGCAAAAATTTTCTATATTTACAATTGGGACTACGGGCCTCTTGAAAGTTGAAAAATTCAGCAAAAATGCTCCCACTTTTTCTATTATCTAAGATAAAAGAGCAATACCCCTGAAATTTTTTCCTAATAAGTAGCCTATCTTATGTAAAATTTGATGTAGATTTCAAAAGGTCAGGTCAAAGGCACAGGTCCAAGTATACTCGTGGTGATTACGATTTTCGTGATTCCTGTAAAAGGGTTCGGCTTGTTAGCCTGGATTATCAAAGTAAAAGCGAAGCGAAACGAAGCGAAAAATAAAATTGGTTTTTCCAAAAAATTTAACCCCTAGCATATAATTGTGCACAAATTGTATATTTTTGAGAATTTTTGGGTAAGGGTTAAATTTTTTGGAGAAACCGATTTTATTTTTGAAATCTGCATCAAATTCTACATAAAGATAGGCTACTTATTAGGAAAAAATTTCAGTGATATTGCTCTTTTATCTTGGATGATAGAAAAAGTTGGAGCATTTTTGCTGAATTTTTCAACTTTCAAGAGGCCCGTAGTCCCAATTGTAAATACAGAAAATGTTTGCTGTAGTAATAAAGTTTGTAGGTCTAAGCCTCCTCTATCTCCTGTCAAAATTTTACCCCGTGCAGGGCATATATTCGCGCCGTGGTATTCAAATAACCAAATTTGCAACAGGTGCAAAAAACGCAAATTTTAGCTTTCCGACGCTATATCTCGCCATACAAGAGTCGGATTGGGCTCAAATTTGGTCCGGACATGGGCCTCTATAGGATATAAGTGTGTGCGAAATTGTAGCCCGCTACACACTCTGGTTGCTGAAATACAGTATGGCTGAAAATGCTGAAAAACGGCAAAATGCGACCTTCCAGCCTTTACCCCTCAATATCTCTATGATGCCTGAAGAAAATTTTTTTAAAAAAATGTATCCACATATGTAGTTTTTGTTGGGGAATCCGATATTGGCATATTATCTCGATTTCCAAAAATACCCCCATCCGCGTACACTATAGGCTACTCTCAATCCTTACAGAATCCTTACAGAAAAAGAGGTACCTACGTTACGTACTAATGGGTAGAGCTCTCACGGGTAGGCATTTTGCATTGATCCGGGTCCGGGTCCGGGTCCGGGTTTTGAAACCATGGACCCGCGGGTTCCGGGTCCGGGTCGGGTAGTAGGAATATTTGCTGTTACGTGCATATTAATGTACGTACGTACGTACACGTACAGCATACTACTGTATGTGGTACAGTATGAACTGTACGTACGTACGTTACGTACATACATATGCAATAGACTGTATATAACAATGTTCGTTTGAAAGAATACATAACCTCAAGGTGGAAAATTTGGAAAAATATAGCTCGATATTTCGTGTGAATGTCGAAATTCGAAAATAACTATCCTCTATTCTTGAGAAAATTTCAGAAAATGCTCAAACTACATCGAGCAGAAAGCCAAAATTGTGCGAAATTATACACCTTAGACCCGACCCGGATTTTCGCCTATTTTTCCGGGTCCGGGTCCGGGTCCGGGTAGCAAAAAAAGCCGGGTTTTCCCGGGTCCGGGTTCCGGGTCCGGGTACCCGTGAGAGCTCTACTAATGGGTAGGAAAGAATGAAAGCGAGGCGACATTGTCGCCAGCACGATCCCATTGCAGGATGTCCAAATGGAGGCACTGCTGCCAGGGATTCATCATCTGGTCAACTGCGAGTGTGCTCAGTTGGAGCAACGTGCCCCAACGGATATGAATGCAATCTAGTCACCTTGTCCTCCAACAGTCAGGTCAATTACTGCTGCCCTACAAAAGGTACAGTATGTAACTACGTATGTAGGTACATAAACATACCCTAACTAAAGCTATCTTATCTTGCTACTCACTAATTGAACTAAACAGTTTATCAGTGGTCGCGAGGTGGTCCTTCCTATTTTCTGTGCGTTTTTTATCTTACCCGCTGTGCCGATCAAAAAGCGCACGCCGAAAACACAGAAAAGAAGTGTCGGTCGACTCGCCTACCACTGATCAATAGCGCATGTAGCGAATAGAATACAACGTACATATTTTCTTTACATATTTTGCAGCTCAAATCTGCAGCAGACCACCCAACTCTGGAGAGTTACGCTGCAGCAGGGCCGCGACCATTACTCGATACTACAGTGCGCGACAGTTGACAAGTAGGAATGTGTGGGAGCACGGGGAGTCGCGCGGAAACAGCGCGAGTCGCGCGGAGAAATGGCGTCGGCCTTTACCTACTCGTAACTCGCGCGGAGTAATGATGCAAAGTGTGCTTTGGCTCGATGCCCTCTAAAGTGTAACACTGAAACAGATAACTAGCCTATAGTCTGGCCAACAGGAGTTGGCACTCGGACTCAAGGCGCGTTGCGCAAAATAGATTCACAAATACGGATTTTTGTCCACGTTTCGTGTACTCCTATTTAGCAGAAGTACATGCAAACTACGCAGGACGACTTGAGTCCAAGTGCCAACTCCTACTGGCCAGACTAGTATAGTACGTACATAACGTACAGTATGTAGTGTTTTCTCTTCTCCGCTTCCACCCCGCGACCCCGGGCGTAAGCGCAAATGTACTTCGCACGTGTCGCGCACTGTACTTCAACTTCGCGACGAGACAATGCCAGCCGTTTCAGTTCAACGGCTGTGGGGGAAACGCGAATAGGTTCGCAAGTTTGACAGAGTGCATCAACTTTTGCCAGTCTTCAGCTTGCAGCGCTGGAGAGATTGCATTGCGCAACGCAAACTCACCAACTCCATTCAGCTGCAATCCAGGTGTAGCCAACAGTTGCCCCACTGGTTTCAGCTGCAATAGAGACAGCATCACTGGAAATAACATCTGCTGTGGATCCAATGACATGGGTAGGTACGGAACAAATAATAACTCAACAAGGCTCACTCCGTTTATAGCAAAATGAGTGACTTTTATGCTATTACGCACGTGTACATAATGCCATTTATAGGTGTTTGTCCTCCTGGAGAGAAGGCCTTTATTGAAAGTGTCAGCCAAACTGCCAGAGAGTGCAGACCAAACATCGCTGGTTCCTGTTCCAATGCGTACGTCTGCCGGTTCAATGCGCAAAACGGGAGGTACTATTGCTGCTCGCCGACTTCTGGAGGTAATTTACAGTTGGTTGGTACAGAGAGTAGGCCTACAGACCGCAAAATATTTTTGAAAAATGTGAACTTCCCAAAGTCATAAGGTTTTACGTGAAGGTCCGCTCTAAAACTACGTATGTTTTTTCCCACAAAAACGCCCGATTAGAAAAGTTGAAAATGGAATAGAAAAGAAATATGTTGTGTTGTTTGACAGGAAAATTGCAGGAACATGCATGCGATGACTTTGCTGCTTTGCTTTGCTGCTCTCTTCGAATTTGCATATGAGGCAGCTGAGGCATTGTTCATGTTGTTTTGTCACGTTTTTCTTTTATCTTCCATTTTCAACTTTCTATCAGGCGTTTACATATGCCGAAAAGGAACTTCCTCCTTGTCCTTGGATATCATTGCAGTTTTCATGTAATTAGGCCTACTACTGTATGTAGTATGTACCTTGCAACCATTGATCCAATGGATGAGGAAGGGGATGAAATAATTACAGCTCTCTGCCCTGCTGGCAAGGCGATTCAGAGGGCCGCGGGAATCAATCAGGCCACACGATGCGTGCTCAGCAATGTGGTGAATGTGTGTAATCAGGGATACAGTTGCCAATCTGCTGTGGCAGGGGCGTTCCAGGGATACTGCTGCTCCACGAACCGTAAGCGTAATGTACGTAATCCACAGGGGTGGTACGTATAATACTGTGCTGCATGTGTATGCATCCATGCACTGTACATACTGTACTGATGCGTTGTACGTTTTTCAGCCGTTTGTCCAAATGGTGGAACTTATTACTCTGAGCCCAGCGGCCTCAATGCTGGCAACCCTAGAGCATGCATTGCAGGACTATCTGGACAATTTGCCACATGTCCAGGAGGCTACACCTGTCAAGCCAGCATCGTCGTTGGCTCACGCACTGGATACTGTTGTACTGGCGCAGCTGCATCAGGTAAAACGCTTCCAATTATCGCAATGCAGCACTTCCACTTCCAATGCAGTTGCATGTCTGTTACAAATTACTTGAGAGTGGAATGCTCTATCCAATCCATCCAGTGTGTGGAGCCCTCTTGTCCCTACGCTCTGGTGGCAACCCGGTGCCATGTCAGCCCAATCGAATACTGGGATCTCCTGGATCCTGTCCAATTGGATATAGCTGTCAACTGTACAGCCCAACCAACACCTACTACTGCTGTCAAGCATCCAGTGGTACAGTACGTATGTACAGATGCAAGGGCATGTGCACTGACTGTCTGTACATTGAGTATGTACTAGTATCTTAAAAATGATGAAATTTCGCGCTTTTTGATATAAAATAAAATATTTTTTTCCCTTTTGCATTTAAATAAAATAATAAATAAAATGATTGGTCATTTCTATCATTTAAATGGAAATAATTTGAATATAAAATGATTTTTTTCCACTCAACCGTTTGTCACATTCAATGGACCATTATTTATCTTGAACATACATACGTGTACCTGTGGCGATGCTCAGCTCATTCATAGAAACATATGTACATGCAGTAGGACTACAGGCAGGTACAAGTGCAGTGGTGTACCTAGTACCTAGTATTTATTCAAGTCTTTGTTCTTTTGTAGCATGATAGACTGTTCCAACTTCTTATCGGAACAGTTGCCCTTTGGGCCACGGGTTTTCATAGAGCAGAGGCTGAAGACGCGCTCTGCTGGGGCAGATGTGGCTGTGCATGCCAATATGTCCAAGGCCACCTGACACAGCTTTGGATAAGAATCTGTATTTTTCACCCAAAAATCCTCTGCTGGGTCCAGTCCCTCTTCTAGCGTCGTTTTGGAGTTGAGATATCTCTCCAATTCTTCCTCTCCTACCCCTGTTCTAGCAGGGCAACAGGTACATAACTTACCCCATGCGCTGAGTCGTTTGTGTGTGTGCGTGCATGTGGTGCGTGGCTACTCATTTCATTGCGCGAGAGGGCACTGTCATGCCTGCTCATTCATTTTATATTTTATTTAAATGTCCATTTAAATGATTTATTTAAATGATGGTCCAAAAATTTAGATTTCAGATAAAATATTGCTCCTTTGCTAGAATTTAAATAAAATATTAAATATAATAAAAATGATCAAAAATCCATCATTTTTATTCATTTGAATTAAAATATAAAATTATTTTTAAAGGGGTTCGATATATATATATATATATATATAATATATATATATATGAGTGGACACCACTAAAATTCGAAGCATTTTGCTTATAACTTCATCAATTCTCGCTAAAAATAGAAAAGCAAGGTACCATGAGATAGATCGGCGGAAACCACGCATGTTCATGTGCAGATCTCATGGCTGTCTGCCGTCCCGCCAGAGATACAAGCCAAAAACCTCGAAAATTGGCCCCTGAACTGGACCTGTACTAAACTGAAACTTCAACAGCTTGTAACAGCGCAACCAGCGATTTTCGAACATACAATATACACATCAAATGAAAGCTTAGAACTTGCTCTATCACCCCAGCATAGCAGCCCTACCTGCTGGATTTCGCCACGGCGAACCCCTTTAAGATACTAGTATGTACTACCTGCCTATACTGTAGGTAAGGTACGTACGTTGCGTAAGCGTGCGAATGTACAATACACTTCACCTTGCCATCACGAGTGGTAAGGTACAATACCAACACTGAAGGTTTACATATGTACATAGGTAGTGTAGTACCATATTACGTACATACAGTATGTTGCTGCTGCAGTAGTGTAGAGTGCACATACTGTACGTACTAGGTTCTTAAAAGTATACTTATACTTAAACTCAAACTAATAAAAGTATTGAATTTTGGCTTACTTTTACTTAAACTTAAACTAAAATTATTAAAGTATGACCTTCATACTTTTACTTATACTTAAAATATTTTGGTGATAGTTTAAGTAAGAATAAAAGTAAGATGAGCAGGGGAAATGCACAGGGGCAGGCTGATTAAAACTGAACTTCATAAAGGTGGCACTGGATATTTTCACTTGTCCAGCAACTTTAGCAATATGTAAGCCCATTTTCAGTCATTGCTCCTTCAAAAGCAAAGGAAAAGGGCAACTGTTCTGAAGAAAAATAAAATCAGGCTACATTTGCACATACTGTACCTAGGTATTTTTTCATACATAGCTACAGAATACCCACCAAAAATTACTTAAACTCTTACTTAAATTATACTTTTACTTAAATTATGGGGCCCATACTTTTACTTAAACTAAAATAATAAAAGTATGAGGTCATACTTTTACTTATACTTAAACTATTTAGCAGAAGCTTACTTTTAAGAACCTAGTACGTACACGCAGATAGCACCAGTACTGCTTTTGTTTGTTTAGGTGTTTGTGGCAACAGTCCAAATTCTCAGCCGTATATTTCTAACGGCAATCCTATGCTTTGCCAGCCAAACAACGTCAACTCCTGCTTCCCTGGTTACACCTGTCAACAGTTTGGAACCACTGCAACTTACTACTGCTGCTCTGGAGCTGGAAGTGGTAGCGTAAACTACTTGACTTATGTCAAGCAGTACGTTACTCAAAAGTCGTAAAAAAAACTGTACTGTACAAAAGACTGTACTCGCGTCTGCTAACCAGTCTACCCATGTGAGTACTTTGCTCTTACCTAGCCAGGGGGGTAGGTAGCCCAAAATTCTTGAGGCGCAAAATAAAAAAATAAAGGGTAAAAGCCGAGTAGGGAATTTGGGGGCCGAAGGCCCCCAACGGGGTCTGGGACGGAGCCCCAGCCGCCGGAGGCCATGGGGGTCTGGGGCAAAGCCCCCAGCGGGGGTCCAGGGGGCAGCGCCCCCTGGGAAAATTTTTTTGAATTTAGAGCCATAAATGGTGCATTTTCCAATCGTCTGAGACAATTTCGCATGTATTACAGGATGAGATAAGTAGCAGGTGCAAGCACATTCAGTACATCATGTAGGCTACATAGATTATAACATACTGTAGGCTACTGTAGGGCGCGGGCAGAATAAACGCGAGTTGCTTAGCCAAAACGAAGGCAGGCGGAGGAAGGAAAGGGAGAGCGAGGGAAATGGATGGAGCAGTGAGTGACCACTGGGTGGACACACGAAAACTTGCCAATGAGCAAGTATGGCACTGATCGCATTATTATAGTGGATTATTGAAGCACCATCACTGTCAGAGTTTCAAAATTTCAGAAAAGCGGACCAAAATTTTGCGCCTCTAGCCGCCGATATTTGAGGCGGAAAACGAAAACAGAGGCGCGTTTGCGCCTCAAGTTACCACGTACCTACCCCCCTGCTAGCTCTGAACGGTACAGTAGCAGCGGCCAACTCGCACCTTATCGGATATTCTCGCACCTTGCTCGTTTTTTACGAGAATGTCACAGCTCGTGTGAACGCGCGTGTGCAAGTGACGAGAAGATCCTCGGTCCGAGTAAAAGTACTTAGGCGGTCAGACTGCTTAGCAGGAGGGAGTTCTAATCGGTCCGTACTCATCGGTTCTTATTATGTTTCAACACGAAAGATCAATATGCTCGTTACGAGTAAGTTGTTCTGTATGATGTCGACTACAGGTGGTTGTCCACCTGGTTCGACAAGAAACCCTTAAGTTCCAATCTGCAGCGGCGTGGGTACCACCAGTTGTCCAAGCGGTTACGCATGCCAGTTCAGCGCCACTACAGCAAGATACCAGTGTTGCAGCGTTGCGAATCAACCTGCACAAACTTTATTCCAAAGTTTAGGTGAATAAAATTCAGGTCGTGGTGAGTGTTGCCACGTGATCCTTGTGATTTATTATTATTTGGAGGTGATACAGTATACAACAACAGTACCTACTGTTTCCCCCGTTGAGGTACGTACGTAGCCCGAATTCCCCACCCCCCCCCCCCCCCCCCCCACCCCAACTGTACCCTATGTAGGTACAGTAGGTACAGTATCTATACCCCACTGCATACAGCTGAAATTTGGATTTAGGCTTAGGCTTAGGCTTAGGCTCTACGTATGCACAAATGATAGTAACTTCAAAGCATGGCTGCTGCAGTATGAATGAAAGTAAGCTAAATGAAATGGGGAATGACGGAGGAAGCTCATACGTGAGCAGTGAACATACAGTACATACCCCACTGCATACAGCTGAAATTTAGATTTAGGCTTAGGCTTAGGCTCTACGTATGCACAATAGATAGTAACTTCAAAGTGTGGCTGCTGCGGTATGAATGAAAGTTAGCTAAATGAAAAGGGGAATGACGGAGGAAGCTCATACGTGAGCAGTGAACATACAGTACATACCCCACTGCATACAGCTGAAATTTAGATTTAGGCTTAGGCTTAGGCTCTACGTATGCACAAAAGATAGTAACTTCAAAGTGTGGCTGCTGCGGTATGAATGAAAGTAAGCTAAATGAAAAGGGGAATGACGGAGGAAGCTCATAACGTGAGCAGTGAACATACAGTACATGTACATACCCCACTGCATACAGCTGAAATTTGGATTTAGGCTTAGGCTTCGGCTCTACTTATGCACAAAAGATAGTAACTTCAAAGTATGGCTGCTGCAGTATGAATGAAAGTAAGCTAAATTGAAAGGGGAATGACGGAGGAAGCTCATACTTGAGCAGTGAACATACAGTACATACCGATCTTGTTTGTTGCAGCCACTAGTAGCGGTTGTCCGCCTGGGCTCGTGGGCTACGTTCAACCTGGCACCACCATCGTACAAACCTGTACACTGGGAGCGAGTCAGCAACAGTGCCCCATCAACTATTCCTGTCAGTACTCTGCAGCGCTGAACAGATACCAGTGCTGTGGCACTGCGACTCCATCTTCAGCGCCAGCAGTAGTTACACTTGCGTTAAAGGGGAAGTTTGGGCGGAAAGTTCGAGGTCTCCCATTCCACAGGCAGTGAAGATACAGCAAAACTTTATACCACAAAAAGGTATAAAGGAGTTGAGGAGTTGAGGAGTTGAGTTGAGTTGGGGAGTTAAGTTGTTGACGTGAGGCGGTTGTGTCTCTTTTCTCTGCGCGCTGTGCGCATGCAACTGTGCAATAGTTTTATCTGCTGCCGAGGCGACACATCTCTGAATGAAGAACAAGGACAACTATAGTGTGGTCGCCAAGCTACAACTATACCAAGTTTGGAGTTCAAGATGGACTGATCTGCTTTTTGGCATGCAGCATTCAGCTTTTCCTGCTTAATCATGATCACATGGACTTTGCAATTGGCTCTTTATCACTCAACCAAGGTTTTCCAGCTTCAAACTGGTGTTGCCTTTCCACCACTACTGCCCGACGGAAATAGCATAATGAAGCCACGTCCAATTTCGTCTTCAACTCGCTCAACATACGTGCTGTCGATCATGGTACCGGACTAGTACTTCGATGCTATCGTCGATGAGCACATTTTTTATGTATTTTGTTATGTACGTAAGTAGCCAAGTGTACGTGTTTATGTATCGTATGTACGTACGTATTTGGTAAAACGCCGTATCGCCCTGGTGGCGTGATTCTTCTGATACTTTGATATCTTTATTTATGCAAATTTATATAGTTTCATTTTCGCTATGTATTTTGTTTAGGTAGGTATAGGGCCAGGCCCAAGAATAACCCATCGTGTCTTTTGTAGTACGTAGTATGTACTCATGTGCTAATTTATGTGCTACTTTCTGATGCGAGTACAGTTGGTTTCGGCTCGGTCCTGGGCTATCCGAATAAAATGCGATGCGATGCGAAAGGTACTAGCAGTAGAACACCATACGGAGCACACGGTGGTAGCAAAATTATTCCGACCGGTGCAATGGTTAGCGAGCTACGTGCTCTCGAGCTGAGTTTCCCGTTCTCAGATCAGTTTTTGCCTGTAACTCAAGAACGACGCAACGTAGAGGGATGGGACTTGGTGCGTTTTGCAGCATTTTTTATGCTCTATCGAATGATCCATGCAGGCTTACCTCGAACTTTCCGCCCAAAGTTCCCCTTTACCTCCACGTCCTTCTCCTGGTTAGCTACTGTAGCTACTACAGTATGTAACATTGCCAGGGGGATGCATTTTCTGGCTTTTCGCCTTCGGCTTTCCATAAATACAAAGGGAACGCTTCCGTCTATTCCAAAGTGGTGCTTTTTGAGCTGCAAAGAAAAGACGGCTGAATTTTTCTTCCTTGCTGCTAAAAAGCACCACTTTGAAAATACATAGACGGAAACACGATTGTGTTACCGGAACATTTACGGAAAGCCGATTTGTTTCCAGACACATTTTTTGCACGGTTTAGTACTGTGTGTGTATGTATGTTATGCACGTGTACGTACGTACCTATCTACTACGTACAGTATGCAAAGGGCGAAGAAAACACGCCCCAGAAAGGTATTTGCGCCCCAAAGTTGAGCCGTGTAAAAGTGATGGCGGTTAATGAATTGCAGGTCAAAGTCAAGCCTGTTCCCCTGGCTCCACTGTACTCATCAGTTCAGTGAACAACCAACCTCAAACGTGCACTGGAAACGTTAATTCGTGCTCGACCGGATACACTTGTCAGTACTCCTACGCACTGAGATCCTATTACTGTTGTACGACTACTAATCAACTGGTTCCCATTAGTCGCGGTGAGCAAGAAAATTCACCCCTCTGTTGGTACGTACCTTACATAATCAATGCGTACGTACGTATGCGTACGAAAATGCACCCCTCTGTTGGTACGTACCTTGGGACATAATCAATGCGTACGTACGTATGATGTAGTACATTACATACAGTACAATCAATAATACAGTACATTACATACAGTACATTGATTATGTAAGGTAGGCTAAAAGTACATACATAGGTACTTGCGTACACCCTGCCCGTACGTACGTACAGCAGTCTTGCTGGTCAGTCTGTCTGAATACATGCACCACCTAAGTATGTACGTACCTATTTACTGTCACTGTGTATGTACTGTACGTAGGTATAAGTACGTCACTACGTATTTATACTTACACACGTGTATGTATACACAATATTATTTTACTTACACCACACAGTATAAGGCACGCCTCGGTATCTATCTTATCTACGATACGTATTTAAACTAGCCTACTGTTTTATCGCCTAACAAACGTACGTAGGTACGTACGTACTTTAATGTGTATGAATTATGTACAGAAGTAAGTACGGTCTACGACGGTGTACCCTGTACCGTACAGCGTATAAGAAAGACATGCGCTAACTGTTTCACTGGGGCGCTACAGACGTGCTCCGAGTTTGCTCCGAGCGAGTTCGCTCCGAGTTTGGAATGCTTTGTTTTGAACCGAAACGAACGTCAATGACTCACACGACTTCGAGTTACAAACTCGGTTGTTCACACGCACCTTTCGAAAAGCGGAGCGAGTTCGAAGCGAACTCAGTGATTTTACATGTTAAAGCATAGTCAGGGAATTCGGAGTTCACGTCTGTAGCGCCCCACTTTCTAGGCAGTGGCTGCAGAACTGGCACTGCATACCTGTACCCAGGCACAAATAGTCCTCTGGTCTGCGTGCAGGGTGGGAGCCCATGTCCTTCGGGCTATTCCTGTCAAGTGGCCATAACTGGCTCTTCCCAATGCTGCAGCGCATTCAAGCGCGGATTCACGTACAAGAAGAAAGAGCAGTAGCGAATCTGCACTGCAGAAAAGTGTCTACCTAGGTCTAGCCTGTTGTGTTGTGCGGTAAAATAAATGCAACACAAAAGCCTTTATTGTGTCATGCCATTGCTTGTTTACGTTAGGTTAGAGTACTGTAGACGTTTCAAACAGTGATTCATAGGAAGCAAAATTCTTCTGTCTCTTGAGTGTGCTTCAATAGGGTAGTAAGATATATGTAGTAGTAAGTAGTTACTTACTGTACCTGTTACGCATGTAGGCCTTACGTATGAACATATGTACATATCATGCAATAGTACAGCCAAAAATATGTAGGCCTACAGCACATACAATTGGGATTATCAAACAGCAGTTTCAGTAGAAACAAAGGTATTTACTATGTAGGCAATAAAACTTACTGTAAAGTGAAAAAGATTGTCGTTTTATTATTGTGTCTTGATTGTGTCGCTATCCGATATCTGTCGCACAAGCCCTTTTTTCAAGGGTTATTGAGACAATACACCATTGACAACAGTAAGATCAGGATCGGAGTAGAATATGTTACTGCTTGGCTTGCTTTAGTGGTCGTTTTCGGAGTAGTTGTGGTCGGAGTAGTTGTGGTTGGAGAAGTTGTGGTTGCAGTAGTTGTGGTCAGAGGAGTAGTTGTGGTTTGAGTAGTTGTGGTCGGAGTAGTTGTGGTTGGAGTAGTTGTAGTTGGAGTAGTTGTGGTTTGAGTAGTTGTGGTCGGAGTTGTAGTGGTTGGAGTAGTTGTCGTTGCAGTAGTTGTGGTCGGAGTAGTAGTGGTTGGAGTAGTTGTGGTGGTAGTAGTTGTGGTCAGAGGAGTAGTTGTAGTAGGCGTAGTTGTGGGTGGAGTAGTTGTGGTTGGAGTAGTATTTTTAGCTCCATCAGAAAACACATGGCAACGATTCTTTGGTGTCATTTTTGAGCCTGCTGGACAGTTGAACACAGGTCCAAAGATGTCACCAAGGTTACTAATAGTTCCCACCACCCGGAATTTTGATGGAGAATGCACACCAGCTAGGTGCTGATCAATCTGTTCATTTGATGGTTTATCACAAAAGTTATGGGCAAAACTTTCGAAGAACTTTCTCTTTTCTTTGTCTGCAATTGCGGGGGCTCCTAGTTTTTGTTGGAAAACATTCCAGGCAGCTCTCAAACCAATGCTGTCAGCCATGTTTTCAGCTACAACAGCAAAAAGACATGTACAGGGTGTCCAACCTAAATTTACACAAAGTTTAATCGATCATAACTTTCGTCTTAAGAGGCAGAGAAAGATGGGACCTAGCTCATCTGAAAGGTCAATTCAATAGCTATATTTTGGTATGCCTGCCGTTTCTGTATGCCCTACGGTTCACGAGTTAGAGCGATTCTCGCAGGTCACCTCAAAAACAGTTTTCCCAAAACTGAAGCCTACAGCAATTTCCTGGTCATCTGCCTATTCTTTGCTTCAGCCAGAGATCATTTGGCATAAAGTGAATGTCGCCCACCAACACCCTTTGACTCATTCATCCCACTGTGTGGTATGACCTTTTGCGTGCATTTATGCACTTTGTGGCCCAAAAATCCACCCTCAATGCTGAACCTTCACATTGCAATACCACCACTTTGGTTTTTTGAGCATTTTGTCAAACTAAGCTCTTCAAAATGCTAGAATTACATTTCCAGTGGGTCAGGTATAATGAAAGAGATCGCTGGTTAATCCTTTTGCTATATCGCATTCACATTGCCATGTTATAGTCCAGTTATTGCAACATTAGCTGTGTTAGCTGAAAATTGGATTACATTCAGTTTTGGGAAAACGTTTTTTGAGGCGGTCTGCGAGAATCGCTCTAACTCGCGAATGAAAGGACATATGGAAACGAAAGACATACCAATATATAGCTCTTGAATTGAGCTTTCAGATGAGCTAGGTCCTATCTTTCTACGCCGCTTAAGACGGAAGTTATGCTCAATTGAATATTGTGTAGATTTAGGTTGGACACCCTGTACAGTACACTACTACGTACCTGACCTCATATCTTGATGTTGCTGCTAGCTGAGTTCAATAGTCCTCGTGAATAAGGAAGAAGTGCTAATTTTTTCTTACAAATTGTCAAGCTGCCATTGACACATTTCGATGGTTTGAAGCAGTAGCCACTGTATTGATGAATAAGACAGTTGCTCATATCAGTATATCCTGCTTTGGACTGATTTGTTTTCAATTCATTGAAAATGGAGAAGTTATTTAAGGTCTCACACTATAGATCTCTGAGCCGTGGACTCCTAGACTACCAGCACATATAGATTACTGCGTGTAGTCGTACAACTCTTACTCGTACAATCCAAATTCCAGTTGTTTTCATCCGTCTTCTTCGTTTCAGTTCGCTGTTTTCGCTCCAGCCCGCGCGCCGCGCTCTGCTCGCTCGTTTGCGGTCGTCTACGTACATATGCATGGACAACTATATAAATGCGGTCCAGCTCTCTCCTGAGCTAACGAAAGCGAGTTGAGAGGAGATCAAGATACCGATGGATAGCTTGTTACACGATCTCTTTGACGCGCCATATAGCGCCTCTTGAAACGGTCTATTTGTAGCGCTATTCCTGATTGAAACGCTAACTTTTTCAAACACGTTTTTTATGGATAACTTTGCGTAGAGGCAACGTAGAGAGGCGCAGAAGGTACCGATCGATTCCTCTCGTAAAGACGCGTTGAACGGTATGCCTAATGTTGGAAAATACCCAGCGGTTCCTTCGGAACACCCAAATCGCATGGTTTTTATGGTGTTCTTTGGCGTGTCGTACTGCGCCGAATACAGGAGCTTTGGCGCTGCAATTTGGTGTATTTGTAGAGGAAGGGTTGTTCTTTATTCACATTATGACGGATCACTTTTATCTTGCGTACAACAGCTACGACGAAGCCTCAAAGTTGGCTCCGGAACTATAGTGTGAGACCTTAAAGCATGACCAATCTAGGTAAAAATATCGCTTAAATTTGGGCCGCTAGCACATACATACACATGGCATGCATGCAGCTGCTTGCTTACCTCATGACCAATTACAAAAGGAGCGCTTCCATAATACGCTCCAACAGAAGTGTTGGTGTAGAATGTTTGGCTGAGCAGACCACCCAAATATATATTGATCTTGTTTAGAAAAGGGTTATACTGTGCATTCACTGCATAGAACTTTGTTACGGCATTGTAGGAGAAGAGGGAAAAATATGTGTAATTTCCCAACAGTCTGTTGAAGGTAAGCCTTGTGTTGAACTGGCATGCCTTGGACACAATGTCAACCCAGTTGTCCGCGATGGCAGGGTCAAAATCGTGAAGATAACTATTGATTTTTATGGTGTTTCTGATCCATTCAAATGCAGCTTGATCAAAGCCCACGATGTACTGTATTGAGTTAATCTGGAAACATTTTAATGGCCCAAAGCTCATATGCACGCATGCGCCAAAGCACAAATGGCACATGCACATGCATACCTACCTACGTACATGCGCAAAAAAAACTAAACTTGGAATATTACGTACATTAGTGCAGAAGTATGTACGTATGTTATGTATGTATGTTATGTTATATACGTATGTTATGTTGTTTACTTTTTGCTGGATGGCTATCCTGGAGGCCTTATCAAGCCATACGACATTGTCCATTTGATTTGCAACAGCTTCTTTTACCATTGGAACTGACGCGTTTACTTGTGTAATTCTGTTAGGATAATGTCGAAACCATCTCGCAAGAAAGAGTCTGAGGAAGACAAACCGCAGGGGGCAATCCTCTTTTAAAGGGCGGATGTGGCAAAGATTTCCCATATTAATGATGAGAAGGCGAAAATAGTAGATTTCTAAGGTAGATACGATTTCTTTGGCGGGATGGGGACGGGTACAATGTAGGATTCCAGCAACCTGAGCCAGGATCCTAGGCCAATGGTGTAGTAACTCTAGTTGAGCCCTTGTCTCCAACAACCCGAGGTCCGTCCGAATCCGCCACTACGCTTATGTTTCGTGTCCAGCGGTGCTTCGTCTCACACTTGGAAACTCGGCTAGTAGAAGAGCTAGAGCTAGAGATGGTGACGATGACGCTTGTCTGGATACAGGAGATGATAGCCACAAGCGGTGCACTGGGCAGGGCTGGATACTGTATGCAAGATCGCCAGATAGGCGGCTGAGGAAGAAACTACTGGAGAAAGAAGGCTGGTGCACAGGACTCTGGTGAGAAGTTTATCTACGTTAAGTAACTAACAAGGGTGGCAGAAGAATAACCAACGACAATATAATAAAGAGAGAGCGCAGGCCAATAAAGAGGCTAAGTGAACCAGTCGACAGGTAGGGCAATCGAAGAGAGTGACGAGACAACGAAAGTTGCTCGCACGAAGACATTGCATTTACATAATCTAGATCACTCGCTAAATAATCAATCTGTACACGCTTCGTATGTCGATTGGCTGTCTTGTTTTGTAGGTAGAAAAGCTGGTTTTGAACTGGGCTGTCTGGGCCTTGCTGCGCGCGGCTGATGTTACCGTAGTCTTCTTCTAAGTGGGCAATTGATCGTAGCTGTAGAATTGGTCAATCCCACATGGTTTCCAGTCCTTTTCATCAAGTTCCGACGATGAACCGGAATCGAACCTTCTTTGCGGCGTGGCTCAGGTAACCGTTAGCTTCATACCTACTATTTTCTTCTACTGTAGTATGCATACATACGGTATGTCTAATACGTATACGTATCTAACACATGTCTACTTTTGTTACAGATGCAATGGTACAATGGTCTCAAAGAATTCGCTGCTGCCACACAGCTGTTAGTACACACGGAAACAAGATTCAAGTACTAAGCTTGTATCGTGGTGTTGTACGTATACTGTTATGATCACACGCGATTACTAGAAAATGACTAACACTTATGTACGTACGATGCATGTATGTTTACAGGCTGTATAGCTATGTACGTAGATACTATACTAATAATGCTATAGGTTAGCTATTAGTAACGCTAAGTCTACTGCTACTGGTTGTCATAGCTAGGTTCCTTCTAGCGGCGGCATGTCTTCATCCTCGGCTGTAAGTTGAAGGGCTGGTACGTACGTGGCTACTGTAATCATACCCGTCAGAAATCCAGGCTTCTGATGGATTGTACTCCAACGTACGTCTTCTCCTTCTTTCTTCACATACGCCGTAATGCGCTCATATTCTTCTGGCACTTTCACCTTCAAATGCTCAGGCGCACTTTTCAGTAGGTCTTCATTTGGAATGACGGCGTATTCCTTGCTGTTCAGCTTCTTAGCTAGTATGTCCAAGTCGCTGGAGCATTGTCTATTGCTCGCTGCGATCACTTGGTAGGGATCCCAGTGTTCGATGGGCAGGCTCACTCCTTTAGCTGTCTTCCATCCATCCAATAGGCCTTGGTGGAAATAGGCTGGCGAGGTGAGTTGAATCTGCTCAACTGCAGTTGTCTTCCCTTGCTTCAAAGCTGCCATTTGTGCTTCAAGCATCTTCTGCTGTTCCTTGAGTGCTTGCAGCTGTTGCTCTACAGTTGGCTCTGAAGGCTTTTCCTCGCTCCTTGGAGTAGCTGGTCTCTTCCGCGAGGGGTCGCGCGTGTTGTCGGCGCTCACTTGGCTGCCGTCGCTGTCTTTCCACTGTCGCTTCGAAGACGTGGCTCCTCGCGCTTGTTCCCATTGATCTTTCACTAGCTTTTCATACTCGCTTAGCTGCGCTGGTGGTTTCACTCGCAGGTCGAGATTGTCGTGCTGACGAAACACTGCGGTTTGTCCTTCGTACAGGCGCTCTCCTATAGTGATGTAATGTTCTCCTCTGTTCACCATCCAACACCAGTGTCTCCAGGATGCTTCATACTGGCATCTGATCTGGGCTGATGTCTCTATCTCTGGACTAGCTGGTGCTTCGCGCTGTTGGATCCGATCTTTCATGGCTCGATACATGATGCGGTCCATGGTCTGTAGCATGTACGCATAATAGTGCAGTCGGCTAAACTCTTCCTGCGTCATACCACTAATGGTTCTTTTGTACTCGGCTGGTGACCATCCGTAAGGTGGATTTACGGTTGTTCTTGCTTGGGCGCCGGTCAATAGTCGAGTTGCGTTCGCTTCCCATCGCGTCGTCAGTTCTCGTAGTCTTCGCTGGACCAGATGTTCCGGTGGGAATGCGGTCTCATAGCGCTGGAGATTTTGCTGGAACGCTGACAGGCTGATTACTTGCGGAAATGGAGGTTGATGCACTGGTAGTGACGTTCTCCATTTGAACTGCAGCTCTTCTTGCTGTGGTCTTTCTGTTTCTGTCTCTCGAGCTGTACTTTGTCTTCGCTGATTGAGGAGATGACGCAGGTCTTGCACATCATTGGCTCCTCCAGCTGTGCTCACTCTCGAGGACTCTGATGGCTCAGAATCACTCCAAAATCCTTGAGCTGTAGTTGTGCCTGTCGCGTCACCGCTAACTCTTCTTACTACAGATGCTACGGTAGGCGGCAGAGGTGGAAAATCTTCGGCAAGATCCAGATATTCATCTTGCTTCTCATGCTGTTCTCGCTGGACAGCTGCTTCTGGCTCTCTTCTGGATTCTTCTCCGTGATAGCTGCTGGAGTAGAATTCCACAGTTCGTCTTTGTTCATTCAGCTGTCTGTTGTAGAGGCGTCTCTCGATTCGCTGCGGGTCGTATCTGTTCTGGGTGGGCCGCACGTTCTTTCTTCCTTGCCAGGAATATCGAGGGCGCTCAACTGTCGTCTTCAGCATGACGGTCTTATTGTCACGTGGGTATTCCGCTCGTATAGTATAATGGCTGGCTGCGCGCTTCTCTCCGTCTGGGATGGTGCGTACAGACTTCTGCTCTTTCTGCTGCTGTTCTGCGTCTCTGCGCTGGCGCTCTGCTATTCTTCGCTGACGCTCGATTTCTTCTTGCTTCGAGTGGTCAACTTCTGCTTGTATTCTTGCAGCTATTTTCTCCTTCCAGCGCTTCCATCCGCTACCTGCTTTTGTTGCGGTTTCGGTGAGCAGAACGGAAGATTTCTTCGGCATGCAGTTGTTCACATAGTGTACGGTGAGTAGTTGGCTCCCTTTCTCGCGGCTGTTGAGTCCCATCATCCATGACTGATGGTATTTGTCAGGTGCGTAGTAAAGCTGACAACACACGATAGCTGCTTGCTTGCGTGTCAACAGTTCTCCGTTTTCGTCTCGTAAGGCCGCGTTCTTAGGTCTTTGTGCTTTTCGGGGTACGTAGCGTAGCTCGAACTCACATTGAGTGGTCTTAGGATCGTGCTTGATCTGCTGTATTGCTTTCCGCTCGTTGGATTTCAAGACGTGAAAGTCCATAGCGTCGAACACGTTCCAAAGCTCGTACAAGAAGATTCGCGCTTCTTCGCCAGGGGGCGCTACGTCCACGCATCCTCTTGAAGTGCCGTAGGGGTCTAAAGCTCGTGGTCGCATTTGTTCTAAAGCTGGTACCCGAAAGCCAGGGTGGTCTTGAGTCCATCGCTCTTCCAGTCTTCCATTCTTCTCAATGAAGAACTGGGCGAGGTCGCTTCTGAATCCTGGTGTCAGATATTCGCTGGTGTACTGACACTGTATCATCCATAGGCCGATAAAGTAGAGGTGTCTGGCCAGTGAGTCTAGTTCGTCTACAGCAAATCCTACTGACTCGTAAACTGTGAGTGTAGTCAGGTAGTTGAGCATAAGCTGCTGTAGCTTCCAATCTCTGTCCTTCTTCGTCTGATACCTTTCGGAATCTTGACGTACTCGCTTCCATAGAGATTGTCGTTCGCTTGCGTAGAGAGGTGGTAGGCATCCAATAGTACAGCCAAAATGCAATGGCATGCGCTGGAGTCCGTTCTCTATCCACCTTGCATACTTGTCGTGGTCATGATCTTGTGTGCGTACCCATGCTGCGTAGAGCTTGCTCATACTCTGCTGTTGCTCCAAATGGTCGTACGGAGTCAGCTGCATTCCTTCATGGGCTGAAATTCGCTTCTCTGTCATCAGCTGTTGTAGGTGCTGGACTTCGGGGCTAACTTCTTCTGTGTGTAGCTCCTTGCACACCTCATCCAAGAAGTCTCTGTCTTCTGATGTTACTTTGAGCTCAAGACAAGCTTCTCCCGCCTCTTCTTCCTCTTCACTCTCTTCTCTATCTGCGTCGTACGCCATGGGAGTCTCTGATGTCTGAGGCTCCAGAGGTGGAGGCTGAGGTGAAGGCGAAAGAGGGGTGTCTACCGTCTCTACGTCGACGGAAGCTGTCTCTGAGTCTTCGTTTGTCTCCATAGCTTGTTCTTCCTTAGCTGTGGGAATAACGTCCGGTTGTGCGGTGATTTCCTGTTGTGAGCTCTTAGTTGTTATGAATTCTTGCTCACTGGTGAGGACAGTGTCTGGTGAAGGTCTCTGAGCTTCTACCATTTCTACAAGATGTTGGTCTGTCCCCTCCGCTCCTATCTTCATAGGTATTTGCGTGGTTTCGATCTTCTCGCTTCTCGTGCTATCAACAACCCGCTGCAGTAACTTGGGATTACGATAGATGTCGTCGTGAGGTTGGTTAGTAGTAAAATCGGTGAGTGTAAATTCTAGTGGAGTTCTTCCCACGGTAAAACCTTCCTCTTGGGCTTGCTTTACTTGTACTGCCATGTTGATAGCTTCATTTTCTTCTGTCAGCTGCGGTGCCGGTACATGTTGTAGCGGTAGGGCAGTCTGTGTCATTTTTTCGCTGGGAATCGGCACTTGTAGTGGCGATTTTTCCAGGGTTGCGGTTGTTGTTTCGCTGGTCTGACTCGACTCCAGTACTTGTAGTAGTGGTTGCGAGTTCTTCTGAGGCTGAGAGTTCGCTTCGGGCACTTGTAGTGGCAGAGGCGAAATCTCCTTCTGTTCTTCCATCGCAGTCGATATGGGGCTTATCGGCTGTGGCGCAATGTGCTTCATTCCATCTGTCATCTGTTCCAGATTGTTGTGAGCCAAGCTGGTGGAAGCTTGTTTTCCCTTGGCTCTCTTCTTCGGCATTGCGTGCCTTCCTCTGTTTCTTAGCCAATCTTGATTTCGATTGATCGAATCTCGCTCGTATCAAATCTGAAACAGTCACACTGCACATATGTTCACCTTTGGTATCATAAGGTACTTCTTCGGCTAATCGAATAGCACTGGTCGCAAAAGCTTTGAGGCGCACATTAGGGGTAAGCTTTTTTCTTAGCTCATATCTGTTATTATCCCTAATAGCATCATTTTGCTCATTTTGAGTTGTAGTTTCTGGCTTATCGTGATGCTCTTTTATCACAATGTTGTCTTGTTGTTGGCCAGGATTTAGGTCGAATGAGGCGCTTTCTGTATTTTCTTTAGCTGCGTTTTCTTCCGTGTCTTGTGCTTCAGCTGTGTCTTGTACTTCAGCTGAGAAACGTAGCTTCTTCTTTCCTATTGTTGTTGTTTCTTCTTCCGTCGTGGTAGTAGGTGGTGTATTCTTGGTCTTGTTATCTACTCTTCCTCCTCCAACGGAAGAATCCGCCTCGGATTCTCTTTTCGCGCTGATATTGCTTGGCGTTCGGTATGTACACGTAGGCTTATCTACTTCTAGGGTTGAAGTTGACGTGGCTGCATGTTCACTGGGTCCAATAGATGGTTCAGGCAACTGCATTCGCCAGTCTCCTAGAAAAGGCTTCTGACCAATCATCGCTGGCTGTGCCTTGGATAACTTCGAAATGTGTACCGTCTTGGTGGGCGCTTTTTCGTCTTGTGGGTCACCAAATCTGATGGTCGCATTCGGCTCATTCAGCTCAATGATGACGCCTGGACCTTTGTACTGTGGTCCAGTCTTGCTTTTCTTGATTTCTGGAGAGAAAACAAAAACTGTATCTCCGAGCTGAAACTTGTGTTGAGTCGCTTTTCGATCGTAGTAGTTCTTTTGACGTTGCTTTTCTTCTTCTGAAATCTTAGCTAAGACGTCCCAAATGGTGGAAAGGTGCATTGGTAGCTGACTAAGATAGTCGTCTAAGTCGATTGCTCTCGTCATGGCTGCAGCTCCAAAGGGTGATTCCTGCGGAAACATCGCTTCTCGTCCAAATAGGGCGTAGAATGGCGGGAATCCTGTTCTTCGCTGCGTCCTAGCGTTGTAGGCTAGCAAGAGCATGTGCAGAATTTCATGCCAATCCGTTGATCTGGCGTCTGCACATTTTGAAATCATAGCTATCATTGTCCGATTTGTTCTTTCGCTTTGTCCATCTGCTTGCGGATGAAACGTTGTAGTGAAGCTTTGTCGTATGCCGAATAAATTGCAAAAAGCTCGGCATAATTCGCTGGTAAATTGGCTTCCTCTATCTGATATCAGACGCTCGGGTAGGCCAAACTGCATAACATATTTGACGAAAGTCTTTATGACCGATTCCGCTGTCTGATTCTTCATTGGTCCGCCTGCGACAAAGCCGGTGCATAAGTCGGTAGCAAATAGTGCATATTTGTGTCCTTTTACCGTAGTTGGTAGCGAGACGATGTCTGTCGCTATTACTTGGAAAGGCTTTTTGGGTGCATTGATGGACTGGAGATATGGCTTGATTGGTCTTCCTTGTCCTTGTCTGATAGCACAGGTGAGGCAAGAGTCTACGAAGTGGATAATCTGTTCTCGCATTTTTGGCCAATAATAATATGGCTCGATGGCTTCCCAAAGCTTGATTTTTCCTTGATGTCCGCCTAACGGATGTGAGTGTAGGGACATCAGTAGATCGGTTCTCGCTCTCACTGGTACGTAGATACGTAGGTGTGGTTCACCTCGGTCTGCGTAATATACAAGCCCGTCCACAATGTGGAACTTATTCTCCATATGTCTCATCCAGTCAGCTGTGGTCTCGTCTCTTGGAACACGCTGAGCTACTTTGAAGTCGTAGATGGCTCGAATTCTGCGATCTTCTTTCTGCATTTCTTGGCATAGTCGTAAGTAGTCTGCAGTCGAGTTGAGGTCTGGACTGAGTACAAATCTCACTTCTTCTATATTCGGGGGCTCAAATTGTCGGGACAGTGCGTCTGCTGCCAGGTTTCCTTTTTCTGGTCTATGCTGGACGGCGCTGATACCGAAATCTTGCAGCTGCATCTTCCATCTTGCGATGCGCTTGTTCTTAGGCTGTTTATCAGCTGTGAGCCAATCTCTGACATTCGTCGAGTCTGTATAGACAATGACATAGCAGTTATAGATGTAATTTTCAAACTGCTTACATCCGAACCATACAGCCATTAGCTCGGTTTCACTTGAATGATAGTTCATTTCGGCTCCACGTAGTGCACGGCTGGCATAGGCTACTGGATGTAGCTCATATCCAACACGCTTTCGTAGCTTAGTTGGAGCTAGGGTCATCAGTCCCCATTTGATAACCTCAGGTCCTGCCAGAGCTGGAGGTGTTGTTGGCCGATCGGCTGTAGGTACGTACTGTGATAGAACAGCTGCTATTCCAGTACCGGATGCGTCGGTTTCTATGATGAATGGTGCTTGCAAATTTGGAAACACAAGCACTGGGGCTTCTGTCATAAGCTGTTTCATCTTCGTAAAGCTTTCCTCCATAGGTGTTGTCCATTGAAAGTCTTTTGGTTGATCTTTCTTCATTACATCGTACAGTGGTCGAGCTATCATGGCGAATTCAGGAATGAATCGTCTATAGTAGGAGCATAGGCCGCAAAAGGCTCGTACTGCTTTCACTGAATTGGGTCGCTGATAGTTGACTACTGCTGCTATCTTTTCTGGATCAGGCTTCAGTCCACTGGGTGACAGTATGAACCCCAAATATCGTACTTCTTCTCGAAAGAATTTGCACTTCTTTGGGTGCATCTTCAATCCTGCTTTTGCTAGTCGTTTGCATAAGTCTTCCAGGATGATTAGATGTTCTGTCACTGTACAGCTGGAGACTAATATGTCGTCTATGTAGGCTGTAACTTTTCCTGGTCCATAGGTCAAATCCATTCCGGCGATTACTTGATTGATAAGTCGCTGGAAGGTAGCTGGAGCGTTGCATAGCCCAAATGGCATTCTTCTGTAGTGGAATAATCCCATAGGCGTGATGAACGCTGTCTTCTCCATGGACTCTTTGCTCATACGAATCTGATAGTAGCCTGATCTCAAGTCGATGGAGCTGAAATACTTGGCTCCAGTGGCTCCTGCGGTATCCAATAGGCTCATGCAATGAGGCAATGGATAGCAGTCTCTTTTGCATGCTGCTGTTATAGCTGAGTTCACGCGAGTGAAGTCAATGCATACTCTCATCTCTCCAGTTTCTTTCTTTCGTACGATGACGATGGGTGATGCCCAACTGGATTGTGAATGTTCGATGATGTTGGCATCTAATAACTGTTGAATTTTTCTGGAGAGTTCTTCATAGTCTGTATATGGAACTCGTCGTGCTTTCTGAGCGATTGGTGGTGACTCTCCTGTGTCTAGGTGATGTTCCACTCCTATCGCTTCTCCAAGTTCCAACTCTGTCAGGGCGAATCGATGATGGTATTTCAACAACAAGGCGGCAGCTTCGTGGCGCTCCTGTGCTGTTATTCGCCATTCTTCTGGTTTCAAAAGCTCTAGTAGTGCTTCTTTTCGTTCATGCGTAGCTGGTGCCATTACTTTTTCTCTTCCAGATGTAGCTGTCATCACTCTGGAACTGGATCTAGCTAATGGCATCTCGTAAGCTTGGATAGACTGGATTGTGCCAAGTACCATGTCTCGCTTTAGTTCTGGCGTGCAGAAGTAAAGTGGCGCTGCTGGTAGATGAAAAATGCATTGCTTTTCCTTCAGATGGATGATAGCTGGTTCCATCTCTATTGCTTGTGCAGCTAGCTGGGGCGCTGGGTCGAATACGTAGTGTTCAGATGGTACATACATAGGCTGTTGCTGTCGGTCTTCGGTAGCTGGAAGCAACTTGCACTGAAGTATAGTCGCTTGCTCTGGAGGAAAGTTGGTGTTTTCTTCTCCTTCCACCAGGTGTACCATATACAGCGGGTAGCTATCTGTGTATCCATCGTCTTCACTAGGGAGATATTCGTCTTCGATTTCTATCTCCTGATCTTCTGATGTCAGCGATTCTACTGCTAGCTCTGTAGGAAAGTAGCATACTGGCACTAGTCTGTTGGTCACATAACCAGGTGGTCGTAGGAATTCAGGCTGTCGAAACATGCTCTGTCCGTCTGGTGACACCATCTCAAAGCCTAAAGCTATGAGTGTCGGTGAGCCTAATAGTACTCTTATCTTGGTAGTAGGATGTTCGTCTATCAAACAGTTGACTTCTGTGGGTGGATGGCCGTTGACATATTGAATCGGGAGTCGTATGTAATCACGATACAGATTCTTGCTCATAGGGCCATCTATGCCGGCTATTCGTCCATGAAACGGTGACATTCGTCCAACCATTTCGGCTCTTGGTAGATATCCTTGAGTAACCAAATCGCTGAGGAAGCTGTGGCTAATAAGCGAAACTACTGCGCCGGTGTCTACAATAGCTTCTGTCTGCATTCCTGCGATGTTGACTCTAGTGGTTACTGTAGGTCCTCTTCTTGGCGCTTTCTTAGCTGGCGCGTAGTACATGTTCATTGGACCTGCTGGAGTCTGCATGGTTGCTACTCCTCCGCCGGTTGCGGGTGGCTTTGTTGTCACGTACTGATTTTCAGGACTGTACCGATGGTATATTTCCGTCGCACCGTCTATTTTTGGCATGTCGAGCTGAGATAGCATTCTTGCAGGCTGTGGAGATGTCGATCGCTGGAAAGGTGGCGGGTTGCAATGTTCCCAAGGTGTTCTACAAGCTGCTGAATAATGTCCAGGCTTGCCACATCTGAAGCAAGGTGGTGGCTTTCCCGTGCGGCTGTTGTTGTATGTATTATGGCTAGCATTAGCTTTTCGCTCGGGCTGTTCAGAGCTTGAGTTGTGTTCCCGTCTTCCAGGCGATTGATACCTCTCATGTTCTCGTTTTCTCGTTGTACGGTATGATCGTCGTTCTTTCGGTCTGGCATCTCTTGTAGTATTTTCTGGCACATTCGTATTACGAACTGTGCTCTGCTCTCTGGAGAAGGACACGCTTCTTCTGGAGCTGTTGGAGTCTCTACTGCGCGATCTTGATCTTGATCGACTGTAATAGTCTCGGCTTGTTGAACGATCGTAACGTTTGGCTTTTTCCCTTTTCTTGTCTTGACTTTCGTACAGCTGTTTCTGGTTTACTTCCCAGCCTGCTAGTATTCCTTGCAGGGTAGTCAAGTCTTTCACGTTACGGTAGTCGTTCAAAACTTTTGTTTTCCAACGTGGGTGGGCTTTGCCTAGTAGGTGTGTATAGCCGATGGTTTCTCTGAATCCGTGGTCCATGTCTGGGAATGCTCGGATTACGGCTTCTCGTATCCTTTGAGCTACTAGCTTGACGCTTTCCCCTTTTTCCCATTCTATGGCGTGTAGCTCATGGAACGCTGTAGCATATTCGGTAGATCCGACTGCGAGTCTGAGAATCTCTTGTCGCAATCGTACATAGCTGATCTTCGGATATGCGTTGATGGTGCTCAGATATTGTCGTAAAATCAGGCCACCTAGGTACTTGCCTAGTGACATGACCCATAAGTCTTCTGAGTCCCAAACTGATTCAGCATACGTTTCGTATTGCTTGAAAAAGTAGGATATCTCCATGGGGGTCGCTTCGATCTTGTCCCAAACTTTTGGCGGCGAAATACGCGATTTTCTACGCACCGGGTGGGTAGTGCCACCTTCGGATCGCTCGTCGGCGTAGTCGCTGTCACTGTGGCGCCGATGATGTCTTCGTCTTCTATTCGACCGTCTTGATCAGCTTTGAGTGTCATCGTCGCTACTGTCTGATGGATCGCTTCCTCCTCCGCCACCTGGGGGCGCTTGTGGAGGTTGTTGTGGTGGTTGGGCTAGTGGTTGGTCATTCTGTCGTGGCATTCGGCTTGAGTTTTGGTTGCGACATCCGCGATCACTCGGAGGTCGCTCTGGAGGTTGGCTAGATGATATTACATTAGCCGGCTCCTGCAAGCTATTATTCGCTTTTGCTCTGCGGGGTGTCGGTGTGGTATTCTGAGTTGTTCGGCGAATAATGTGCGGTGGCAGCTCAGTTGACAGGCCCGTAAGTGTGTCAATGGGCTGCGCTATGGGCATAGCTAAACCTTCGTGATCTGTGCGCGCGTCTGTGTAGCACGCTAAGTGGGCATCCGTGTTGTTATTGTCAGTAACTTGGTATGGTATGCCGCAACTTCTGCGCATGGCCGCTCGCGTTTCTGGCTGCAAGGCGGCTGTGATGTGTTTAGCATAGTTGTCGGTTTGTTGCCGCTCTATTGTCTGCACTGTGAGGGATTCGGGAGGCTGGAATTTCTGTCTATGTTGTTTCGGCTTCCGCTCCTTCCGTTCGTACTGTTGTACTGTAGGTACTGTACCTCGCTCACGTACAAACTGTGGTTCCCACATTTCTTCTGTCACGAATTGTGGTTCGGCTTGCACAATGTCGTCTTCGAACTGAATTTCGCAAGAGTCGAAGAACTCTTTTTCTTTTGCATTCAAGGTCTGAAGATTCTGTACCCATTTGGGGTAAATCCGGCTACATCAGCGTACTCACTGGTAGGCTGCGTAGACTGTGCATGAAGATTGCTGTCTCCTAGCTGAACCCTAGATAGAGCTGTTGATAGTGACGCTAATGATGTTTGTGTGTTTTAGTTTCTACTGGGATAAGTGATAGATGTCGTTGCCGCGATAGGTGCCTGAATGACAGTGGTCTACTTAGTCACTGGTGTTACGGTCACAACTGATACAGGATTCGCTGCTGCTGCTGATAGATTAGCTGGGGTTGCATTAGTAGTTATGCTTGTTGCTGCAGCGAATTGCTGTTGAGCTGGATGTTGGACCCTGTAGGTTTTTGGTCTGGCTCCGGTGTGTCGGTCACTGGTGCGTATCCTAGTTGCGCTGAAGTCACAATGCCAGGAAAACTTGAACTGTCATTGGCCGTTGTACTTGATGTAATACTGTAGTACGTGTTAGCGGTACCTACTGTAGCGCTTGTCGTACGTACTGAGTTGTCAGCTATCATGCCCAAATTGTCAGCGGCATTTGTAATGGCGCTTTGCTTGGACATAGCGGTACCTGTGGTAGCGCTAAGAAAACGGGCAGCAGTACTTGAAGTAGTGCTGAGAGAAGGATGGGCAGTGGCACTTGTAGTGGCACAGGAGTTGGGAGCGGTATTTGGAATAGCGCTCGCAACTTGGGTGGTTGGTTGATTGTCTCGAAGAGAAGAAAGTGACTGTGTTCTTTTGTTAGGTTGGGGTTGATTAGTAGAATACGGAGTGCGATTCAGTTGTCGACCAGGTTCGAAGGCTTGCGCGTTCATGGTCGTCGAAGCTTGTCTCTGCGTATCACTCTTGTCTGGAA
>JASAMW010005708.1:0-28259 GCA_030247985.1 Epsilonema sp. ZAB3_2 | reverse complement strand
CAACTAGCACAACTACCACCACCACAACATCATCATCAACTAGCACAACTACCACCACCACAACATCATCATCAACTAGCACAACTACCACCACCACAACATCATCATCAACTAGCACAACTACCACCACCACAACATCATCAACTAGCACAACTACCACCACCAACGCATCATCAACTAGCACAACTACCACCACCACCACCACCACCACAACATCATCATTTAGTACAACTACCACCACCACCACCACCACAACATCATCAACTAGCACAACTACCACCACCACCAGAACATCATCAACTAGTACAACTACCACCACCACCACAACATCATCAACTAGCACAACTACCACCACTACAACATCATCAACTAGCACAACTACCACCACCACCACAACATCATCAACTAGCAAAACTACCACCACTACAACATCATCAACTAGCACAACAACCACCACCACAACATCATCAACCAGCACAACTACCACCACCACAACATCATCAACTAGCGCAACTACCACCACTACAACATCATCAACTAGCACAACTACCACCACTACAACATCATCAACTAGCACAACTACCACCACCACAACATCATCAACCAGCACAACTACCACTACAACATTATCAACTAGCACTTCTACTACCACTACTACTTCATCAACAACCACTAGCACAACTACAACCACAACAACCACTAGCACAAGTACAACAACATCAACTTCAACATCCACTGCTTCACCAAGAATAATAACAACTAGCACATCTACTACCACCAAAACAACCAGTACAACAACTTCATCATCCACTACTTCAACAGCAATGACCACAATAATGACAAGCACCAGTGCTCCAACTACCCTTCCATCAACAACAGCGTCAACACGCACAATAACAACTGCAGTCACCACAAGAATGGAAACAACAACCAGCACTCCAGAGATGATGTCCACTGAACCCACTACAACTTCAACCACAACCACAAGAACAACAACAAGTGCAGCTGCTACCACAACTACCACTATGACAACAACTACACCAAAACCAAGTACATGTAGGGAGACTGGAAAATGTAATGGGACATGTGATTCCACTGTACAAAAATTAACGTTCATAAATGGGAAGTTTTAGTCTGTTGGGGAAGTTGGGAACCATGGAGCAGTTGTTCAAAGGATTGTGGAGTTGGTCTGAGAAGCAGGCATCGCAGCAGTATGACTGGTACATCATGTGAACAGGGAGTTGACACTGAGGAAGAGAAATGGTATCATGGCCCATGCAAAGGTTGGTCTTAGCAAATCACAGATGTATAGCACAGAGGCCTAGTAACTTCTCCAGTGAAACGCTAGTTTTCCTTCACTTCCAGATTGTGTGTGGACAGAGTGGGGCAAGTGGAGTCGCTGCTCCAGTTCTTGTGGAACTGGAGTGGAAACAAGAAGGAGAAGGATTGACCAGAAAGCCGCCTATGGAGGCAAAGGATGTGAAGGACCAGACGTGCTGACAAGAGATTGTGACACCAGCGGATGCATAGGTAACATGATTGATGCACAACTACACCGTACAAACCATGCACATGGGTGTGGTACTGTACTGACTGAGGCTACATGCCTTCTTTGCCAGTGACAACCTTGGCACCAGCTGTTGAGGCAGTACTTCATGAAGCTGGCATTGTGGAATCAGAGCCAGGAGTGGAGCCCAGCATTGATGCAGCAGCATTGGGACCTGGAGTGCAAGATGCACTTCCATTTGCCATCTCAAAGTTGAGCTACTGGGAAAAGATCAAACTTGGACACACCCTCAATGAAACTGTACCATTGTGTTTCTTCAATCAAGTACCTTGCGAAGAGGGGTAAGCAAGCAGACAGAGCACATACTTTTTATGTTGATATGGCCAGGTGGCAATGATTTATTTTCAGGGATTGGAAGTTGACCTATGATGCCTCACTGGGCAACTGCTTCACCTTCAACCACATGATTCCAGCCAAATACAGAAGTTATCGAGCAGGGTCAGAGTATGGGTTGATGGTATTGCTACAGACATCACAGCCTGATTATATCTGCTCTTCTCAAACCTCTGGTCTGAGATTGTACATTCACAACTCAACTGAATATCCATTCCCAGACAGTGGTGGGACAAATGTGTCACCTGGGTCAAATGTTGGATATGCCATCATGAGAGTGAGAAATATCAATGAAGTGACAACATGACATAGTGCTGATGATTTTGTCAGACACATCTTTTTTGACATGGACATGAAAGTAAACATCAGTATGGTAGGCACCTAGGTACTTGATTGACATCAGCTTTGTTTTAGCAATCAGTTGAGCGATTGCCTGCTCCCTATGGTGATTGCATTCTTGACACTGACAGCATCAGCTACTACTACAATGGCAGCTACACTGTTGAGGTAGGTACTGTACTGTACATGTATTATTATATTGTCAATCAATCAATATTTTACTGGTCTAATATATGACACAGCAAAAGGAAAACACCAGCGGGCACAGCACTAATACAACTGGGTCCACGTACATGGAATGCAGGAGTAAGGCCATGCAGACTATAGGTGCACACATATGACATATTTAAACATGAACAGTCACAATAATAATAATATTATTGTGACACGACAATATATTATACGTATATTATACGACAATACGTACGTAAGCTGTAGGCGGACTTGCTGACAGTATTAGAATCCATACACAAGATGGTCTTTCAGGCTAGGAATGATTCAGAATTAGCTGTGACATCATAGCTCTGAAGGGTATGAAATTTCTTGCACAGGGATGTTATCGCAGTTGTTTCCAAGATGTACTGATGCAGAACTGCCTATGCGCTGATCCAAGACTGCCAAAACCACCACATGTGGAATACTGTGGGATTGGCAAAAGTAAAGTAGACTTATGTATGTACACTACTATCCCTTTAGGAGGGAAAATTTTGGGTTGTAGGATTTTGAAAAAAAAGTTAGATCGTCCTACAACGTGTATCCTCAAACTCGTATTTCGTTTTCGAACAAAATAAATGTAGGATCTTTGACTTGTGAAGCAAAAAGTTCTGACTTGTTTCGAAACGCAGCATACAATTTGCCAAGAAAAAATTTTATAAGATTTTTTTCAAAATTTATAAGATTTTACGAAATCTTACAAAAAATTATCGATCATTATAGATATCCTACATTTTGGATCTTCACATCTTACAAAAATTAAAGGATTTCTTACGAAAAATGGCATTTCGAGAGATATTTATGCTTATTCATAGGATAAACTATTTGGACGTTTTATCCTGAAAAAAGCCATCTTACAAATTGGGGATTTCAGATTTTTTTTGCGTATCTGACAACTTGGCAAAAAAGTTGGATAATTCGGGGGACCTGGCTTTTTGTAGATAACAGTAAGGATATTTTTTTGAAGTAATAATGTAAGATAATGTAAAATATCTTGCGATTCGCCATGGTGGCAAATTCAAACTTGTTCACATATTACCTGTACTAACTAAACTCGTTCAACAGGTATGTACGTACGAAACGTACTATGTATGTATGTGTAGGTACTGAACTCGAACTAAACTCGTTCAACATGTATGTAACCGGAAGCATGATCAAAACCGGAAAGCTAACAGAACCAGGCAAATTTGACAAGTGGCTTACATACGAACATATGACATGTTACCTACATATATGTATAAAGGCCAATTACATATGTAAATACAACCTACATACATATGTATCAACAAAGGCACAGGCAAAGGTTCATACGTACAACCTACATACGTATCAACAAAGGCAAATTTACATATCAAGGCAATTGCAAACACGTGCCACCTGTCTCCAATGAACATCTCAGTTGCACCCGAACTTGAACTACTTACCGCGCGCATATTCAAAGCATACTTACGTATAAACAGACCAAATTCAACAGTAACAGATCAAATTTTAACTTTGAAATGGCTGCATTAGTTGTTCAACAAGTCCATGAGATGAAATGAATAAACCTGACAAAACTGGCAGCCTTCAAGCTCATGACACAGACACACTGTAATACCCACTAAAACATAGGGCACCAAAAATGCGCAACCAGGACCAGGAATACCCAAAATGCTAACTTTACCAAAAACTACCAGTTCAAAGTAAACTACCAGTATGACTAAATACCCTTCACAACAAAGGCACCATTTTGAAAGATCACCCCAAAAGTAGGATATCCTCAAACGAGGCTTCTCACACAGTACATACCGGGTTCGAACCCCCGGTAAGATTTGACAAAAGGATTGTTCAGGTAGCGTACTGTGGGGTAACCCGGCCATGGGAAAATCCGGCCACCTAAGTTTCAGGGCTGCATATCTCAGCTACCAATGGACCATTTGAGACAAATATTATATCAATCGATTCCTTGAAATCTCCTCTTTCAAAACAGCTGTTAGGTTCATCACTTGCTGCAGCAGCAAGTTCAAATGGGCTTAGGTGGCCGGGTATACCCTATGTCCGGGTTTACCCCACAGTACCCTATGTTTTGCATTATGAAAGCCGGCCACCTAAGTTTCAGGGCAGGCTGCATAATATCTCAGCATCCAATGGATTGACTGATACAAATATTATATCAATCGATTCCTTGTCAAACTCTCCTCTTTCAAAACAGCTATTTGGTTCATCATTTGCTGCAGCAGCAAGTTCAAATGAGCTTAGGTGGCCAGGTATACCCTATGGCCCGGTTTACCCCACAGTACCCTAGGTGTTGCAATTATGTATACCTTCGAGAAAACCATCCAAAAAGTAGGATATCCTCAAACGAGGCTGCTCACACAGTACGTACCAGGTTCGAATCCCTGACAGATTTGTCAAAATTATTGCTCAGGTAGGGTACTGTAGGGTAAACCCGGCCATGGGAAAATCCGGCCACCTAAGTTTCAGGGCTGCATATCTCAGCAACCAATGGAGCGATTGAGACAAATATTACATCAATCGATTCCTTGAATCAATCGATTACACCAATGACCAATCGATTAGCCAGCCAACGTGAACATGTGATTGGCATCCCGAAGCGAATGAAGGAAGACAATGGCACGTATGTATGCGCATTGCATCTTCGTCTTCGTTTTTACCACATACATATGTACAATAGTCTTCTTTCGTTCGCTTTGAGATGCCGATCACGTGATCACATCAACCGGCTAATCTAAATTATCAGACAAAAGTGGATAAACCATGTAGATAACCTAACAAAAACCTGCTCAGCACATGTTTGGAGGTGACCATTGGCAGTTAGGTGCAGCTTTAAGCTGCCTTGTTGATTGGATGGAATTGGAAATGGATTTGGATGGAATTGGATGGAATAGGGGTGGTTAACCAGCTTCATTATGCCCTCGCCCACTCAGCCCTTGGGCTACCCGGAATTGAAAAAAGCGTCAGCGGAAACAGGGAAAAATTATTCACTCGACTGACGT
The DNA here is from genome assembly GCA_030247985.1 of Epsilonema sp. ZAB3_2. NCBI lineage: Eukaryota > Metazoa > Nematoda > Chromadorea > Desmodorida > Epsilonematidae > Epsilonema > Epsilonema sp. ZAB3_2. The sequence continues at coordinate 22,811 of JASAMW010005708.1, read as the reverse complement.
TTCAGGCGGCCCACGAGCGGGCCGCGGGCTGAGCAGGGCTGAGCAGGCGAGGGCATAATGGAGCTGGTTAAGCCAGTCTGTCAAGCCATGCCCTGTGTTTGCCTTGCCATTCACTTTTGCACATTTGGGTAACGTCCATCTCCCTGCCACGTAAGCTGGACTGTTGAAGGATATCTAAAACACAATAAAATATCTGAAATTTCATTTTCAAAATCCTTGATAATTTCTAATATCTTTAAAATAGACGGACTTTTTGAAGGAACTCCTGCCACATGTAAATATCCTCAACATTTTGAAAGTTTTTAAAAAGTCAGATTTCAAAATTAAGGATTATTCGAAAATCATTCAACTCGCCAAAAATCCTTCAAAAAAATATCCTCACAGAATCCACTTTTTTGAACCAGAAAGCTATTTGCCAAGTCAGATATTTTTTGTAGGATATTTGACTTTTTCAGCCCAAAAATGAACCGAAAAATTGTAGGTTTTTTTCAAACATCCTACGCCTATTTGTAGGATCACATACAGTGTGACATTTCCCTCCTAAAGGGCTATACTACTACTTGCATATCCACATTTTCCACTAACCTTCGTTTGTTTGCTCATGCAAAGAGTTCATGGCATTGCTTGCAGAAGAATGTTTGGATGCTTATCGTGAGTGTGAAGCAGATGTGACCAGTTTATGCAGCTGCCCCCAGCCATGCTCGTAAGTTTCCTTCCTTAGCTTCATATTCCTATTTCCTCAAACTGTTAGCCTTTGAAATTTTGAATCACGAATTACAGCTCTTTTTACAGGGAGTCAGTATTCCTGTCCACCCTGACCTCTTCAGATCTCAGACTTAGTGGAATTGTGGTTAGCTTCATGAAAAGCACAGAAAAATATAACTATGTTTTACCAAGAGTGTAAGTGTATAATGTTTCTCTCTTTCAGCGCCATGGCTGCAACAAGCACTACAAGGACATTGAAGATCGCAAAAAATGCTTGAGAGATTACAGGAAGAACTATGCACTGGTTCGTGTGTACTATTCTGGCCTCAACTCTTTCATGCTGGTCGAGACACCTGGCTACACAGTTGTCAACATTCTGTCAGATTTCGGTGGCATCATGTCCATTGTGATTGGGGCATCTGCATTGAGTTTGGTAGAGTTCGGATTTGCTTTTGCTGATTTGATAGTCTACGCAGTGACTAAGGGTAGGGTGAGCCTGTTCAACGGGATGGGGGCATCATAATATATGTATACTAGTCTGGCCAGCAGGAGTTGATCATGGAATTCAAGGCGCATTGCGTAAAATAGATTCACAAATGCGGATTTCGTTCCATTCTTCGTGTACTCCTCTTTAGCAGAAGTACATACTGTAGGCCTACATGCAAACTACACAGGACGACTTGCGTCCATTAGCCAACTCCTTCTGGCTAGACTATAGTTTGAAACTCTTCATTTAAAAACCGAGATAGAAATCAGTAGTAGCAATCAAGTATTGCCCGTTTCACAAAGGCTACCACAAATTTCATTTCCTATCATACCTAGATAGTAGATATTGTAGATACATACGTACGTACGTGTACGTTCATACGGCAACTATGCCAGTGACACTCTTTGTCCAACTCCAGCTACTGGTAAATCAAAGCTGCCCGAGACCGTATGTTCGCCAATAGGACTAGATAATAGCGACGATGGCGTTGTATCGGTCAAGGCCGAAATCAAGTCAGCCATGCAAATCGCAGATTCTAAAGCAAAACAGAACGTTGGTTTTCGCACTCCATCTCACACTCTGAAGTAGAATATTGTGGGGTAAACCCGGCCATGGGGTAAACTCGGACACCTAATCTCCTTTGAACTCGTAGTTTCAGATCAGCAAATTATGAACCAAATAACTCATTTATAAGAGGAGAGCTCAAAGAATCGATTAGTATTTGATTTGTCTCAATCGGTCCAATTCTCCAATGGTTGCTGAGATAGGCAGCCTTGACATTTTAGTGGCCGGATTTTCCCATGGGATACAAACAATAAACATACCTTCGTTTTCCTTCGCCATCTGTATTTCGCGCGTAGATGCCAATACTTGCGCAGTGAACAGCACCGATTTCAAATCCGCCCCACTGAACCCGGCCGATTTTTCCGCGATTGTGCTCAAATCTACCCCAACATCGAAGTTCAACCCAACGGCAAGCGCTTGCAAAATTTCCAGTCGTTCTTTCTAAAAAGCGAAACTTTTGGTGAACACCAAGTAAGTTGATGGATATGGACTTGACTATTTTAGTTGTGCTGAGAATTTGAATGGTCACGTTGGGTACTGTAGCGCTACGTAAATAACTGAATTCTCTAACCCTCCGGAATAAAAATAAATCGATACTCAGCAATTCATTCGATGGGGCTATGCTTGCGAGGGTCGGTTATAAACGAGAAGTTACACACGAGGCCAAGCAAAATACTGACTTTGTTTGGAAGTCCACAGTACAAATGCCGATCTATCCTACCAGGTCTAAGCAGAGCTGGGTCGAGCATGTCTGGTCTACTTGTAGCGGCCAACACGTACACACCTGCAACAACATAGTATCTCATACTACAGGCAAATGCGTTCATTTGTAACCCATATTTTCAATGACAACAGCGCAAAGCCATTTACTTTATAGATTCTTGGAATGCTTTATTACCTTCCAATGTGTCAACTCCATCCAGTTCTGTCAATAGCTGATTCACAACGCGATCCGTAACGCCGGTGCTATCGTGACCCCGCCTGAAAAAAACAACCAGGCAAATATTGGTACTTAGCTCCTTTCAATAATAAACTTTACGGAATCCCGGTACCTAACCTACATACCTGCCGACCTACCCTTTAGCCTATGTTTGCATCCCATCCATACAAGAATAACGTCGCCTAATGCAAAAATGAAATATGTCCAAAAAGGCAGTTACCTCGGCGCAAGCGCATCGAATTCGTCAAAGAACACCAGCGCAGGCTTAGCGTTTTTGGCTCTGGCGAATAGATCGCGCACTGCTTCTTCACTCGCTCCGATGTATTTTGACAGTAATTCAGGACCCTAAAGAAAGCAAAAAAATTGGGCGCTACAGACGTGAACTTGCAGCCCTAACTAAACTATGCTTCAACATACAATATCACCGAGTTCGCTACGAACTCGTTCCGTTTTTCGGAACGTGCGTGTGAACAACCGAGTTTGTGTGAGTCGTGTGAGTCATTGACGTTCGTTTCGGATCAAAACAAAAGTCATTCCAAAATCGGAGCGAACTCGCTCGGAGCAAACTCGGAGCACGTCTGTAGCGGGCCAACCCAATGTCATCCAAAATTAAGGTCTCACACTATAGTTTCGGAGCCAACTTTGAGGCTTCGTCGTAGCCGTTGTACGCAAGATAAAAGTGATCCGTCATAATGTGAATAAAGTATCATTCTTCCTCTACATGTACACCCAACGGCAGCGCCAAAGCTATTGTATTCGGCGCAGTACGACACGCCGAAGAACGCCCCAAAAACCATGCGATTTGGGTGTTCCGAAGGAACCACTGGGTATTTTTCAACATGCGGCACACCATTCAACGCGTCTTGACGAGTGGAATCGATCGGTACCTGCGGCGCCTCTCTACGTTGCCTCTACGCAAAGTTATCCAAGAAAAACGTGTTTGAAAAAGTTATCGTTTCAATTAAGAATAGCGCCACGGAGAGGCCGTTTCAAGAGGCGCTCTATGGCGCGTCAAAGAGATCGTGTAACAAGCTTTCGATCGATATCTTGATCTCCTCTCAACTCGCTTTCGTTGGCTCAGGAGAGCCTGGACCGAATTTATCAAGAAGTCCATGCATAGACAGTTGTCCCTACATAGTACGAAGACGAGCGCAGAGAGCGCGACTGGAGCGGAAACAGCGAACGGAAAACAAGCAGATGGATGATCGTATGGTGTCAGGAAGTGAAAACAGCTGGAATTAGATATCACCAGATACTTCAGTAGTAGTACAGGAGTCCACGGCTCAGAGATCTATAGTGTGAGACCTTAACACATGGAAAATAAAAAAAGCCCTACTTTCACCTCACGAAAAGAAGCAAGCCTACTTACCTTCACGGTGAGAAAATTTAGTTGACATTCTTTCGCAATCACAGCCGCAGCCAGCGTTTTCCCTGTGCCACTAGGTCCATACAACAACACGCCCCTTGCCAATCGTATTGGACACGCGGCGAACAGTCGAGGGTACTGTAAAAAAGTAGCGTTAGAAAGATAAGACCGCCACTACTGGAGTTGCGACCACCCAGGATTCAATAACTCGAGCAGTTACTGATAGGGCAATAAATACAATAGTACAGTACTGTATATCCACCATAGACCATAGTATGCAATAAAGAGCCAGTGCTTGGTCGCGAGGCGACCCCTCTAAATTAACCTGGGTTTTCAGTGCAACTTTTGATCGGTAGTCGACGCGAACGCGAAGGTCGGCGCCGTCGTCTTTCTTGCTCGTTTGTTTCTTTCCGCGCTCGCTCGACTACCGATCAAGAGTTGCACTGAAAATCCAGGTTAATTCAGAGGGGCCGCCTCGCGACCAAGCATGCTCAGCTCTTATTGCACATGGTGAATAAGAGTTGACGACTCCCAATAAATATAGATATGAGAGAACCACGGACAAAATAATCCGCATTTGTCCTTCTATTTTTCACAGCACGTGCAAAGTCGCATGGTGAACTCTGGCCAGACAGAATAGAATAAGATCAATACATAATTTTCTTACTTTTGAAGGCCACAGAAACGTCTCGATCAAAGCCTGTTTCACTGTAGAAAGACCGCCCAAATTCTCCCATCCGTAAGTTAGCTCGTCCTCATGTAAGCCGATACCATGCAAGTTCAACGGTTTGAAATCCGCCAAAGCTTCTGCCACATCTTCTATCGACAATTTAGAGCCTGCAAATTTAAGCGTTGCGTCATATCAAGTTTCGGAGTTCACCCAAACGACTGACTGCCACAATTTCATGCGACATCAAACTTACAAGTTTGCCCAAGTATCATGCATGCCCATACGTACCTGACACAGAGGAAGCGTGGTTTAGGCGGGCTCTATCAAGCAATTTCTTCAAGTCGCCAACTTGAAACCCGTTGGTCTTTCGGACCAACTCTTCCAGTGCTTCATTCGACAATGAAGCATCAACTTCGCAGGTTGAACAAATTGAGGCCCGCAGTATGCCCAAACGGTCTTGCTGCAAAGATAAAGATAATAACATTATTCCTCCTCAATTTTCAATTACTCTTCGATACATAGTGGCAAGAGTGGTACACATAAGTACATAATCTTATACATGCAGCATACTGTAGCCCTAAGCACTCGTTGCGTTATGCGTCCTGTTTCTGGCCAATATCAGAATGTGCTAAGGCGCCAAACAGATTTTAGAGTGTTTGTTTCTTTTTCTTGCAAAGACCTTCAAATGCACGGGAATACTTCAAGACCAAACGGGCCCAAGTTGCCTTCCAAGCCATCCTACTATTTCATGGCTACCGTACTATGCATGGATGTACAAAGATATAGATAAAATTCTAGATTGTAAACTAAACTGTACAATAGTAACTTTCGATTAAACTCGGCCCTCAGTCTGTCAGGGAACTTCCCCAGACGGGTGGGTCAGTCTTCCTCGAGGCCAGACAGTAGTGCGCTAACACACGTGGTGAGGCGAGTAAACTCAAGGTAAATTCATCGTGTGTTGTACAGTAGTATGTGTTGGAACACTGGTGAATTCATAGTGAGTTGCAAAACGCACGACAGTGTAAAACATGTAAGAAAATATTGCGTGAACAATTAGAGAATGTTGAAAAGAAATAAAAAATCAATTGAATATCAAAGCGCGAGTTTACTCACCACGTGTGTTAGCACACTAGTGGCCCGATTTGATGTTCATCGTGCGGAAAAATTGTCGCCAACAGTGTCTGTGCCTGTCTGCCCATCTAATGCGAGAGTGAATAACACAGGAAATTTCCTCTCTTTTGTGGCTACATTGAGTGTGTCTGTTTTCTCTGTTTCTGTTGATGATAATTATTATTGTTTTATTTTCGCCTATCACATACGCGCCTACGACCTACCTACCTACCATGTTCCACGTTACATGATGTACTTGTGCTATAACCTATACCAAACTGTATTTTTTCGACATCTCCTTGTTTACCTGTTTTGAGGGAAGACTAGTCTCTTTGTTCAGCGGTACAACTTTCAAGTAGGGCACTTTGCTTTGTTCAATTACTATCAATCAGCACTTTGTTCCTTCCTGACTTTTCTTCCTTCAAGTGTTTTCACTACTGGTGCTTACTTGGCCTCTCATAAAATCAGGTTAGGTTAGGTAAAATTTACCCAGTGCAGTCGGCCTCCAGGTAAAGTCAGGTAACCTACCCGGTCAGAGCTCAGCCGGGTCAGGTAAACTGAAATTCCAGCAGGTTACCCGGGTAAGTACTGTTGTGTAAATTTTGGCCAAAAACATCATAAAACAGGTGCTTTTATTCTCCAATGTTGAGTGTCACATCACATCCATGTTCTAGCAACTAGTGGGGAATGACTACATGCAGTCGCTTATGCGGCGGTATTTGTAGCTTAGAATATTATGGTTGAATGAAGCCCACTGCTTTCGCTAAACCTGGGTAAATTTACCTAGGTAAGTACTAGGTTTAGTTGGAAGATTTTACCCGGGTAAGTATTGGCAGTACTTACCCGCAGTTTCTCAAATTTTACCTGAGTTAGCCTTCGACGACCAGTCGGGTTAGGTAAAGCCGGGTAATTTTACCTGCGAATTTCCATTTCTGGGTAAAGTTAGGTTAATTTACCTGGTCCAAAATAGGCCGGGTTACTCGGGTAAAGTTACCCAAATTTTTACCTGCGCACCAGTAGTTTTCACCCACATCGGTCGTGTCTTCTTGTATCATCAACTTCACGAGTTCACACTTTTCATCATAAACAACAATGTGACGAAATCCACCCACCCATCTTGATACTCCATGGCCACTTTACTTCAGCACTTGAAGAATCAAGTTTACAAGTTCACGATTTGTAAAAATAGCTCCTCCCTTGCGTAAATGCCACGTGCACAAACACATGGTTTGCATTAAGAATAGACACACAGGGCATATCAGCAACACATGAAAATGTGTCTGATGTCCTTGATGGGTGGTAAAAACCATCAAATGCAACCGCGTGACAACTACTGACTTTTCATGTGCGCATAGGCGCCATTTCCTCATGCCTAATTCATCAAGTCATGCAGAGCCCTCAAATACCTCTCCTGTAATGCGTGATGTCCAAGAGAATTAGGACTTTCGTTTTTATTTGTCCAAATAAAATCCCACCGTGAGGTAGGAACCCAACATTTTGCGGACTGTGATATAGCACGCATTTGTTGGGTAATAAATAACGCACATTCGCCTCAGTCCAAAAGCGCACACATTGCATTGTTTTTCTGGTCCAATAATCCCTTGGTTGGGCATTTGTTGGACAGAAATCAATTGCCTCCGAAAAGTCCGAATACTGATTCTTATTTGCCAAATGCTGTGAAATTGATCCCACTACTGACCCAGTCTGATCGCTAGACTGAGGCAGAATGATAGGATAAAATAGGCCAACCACGTTTTTATTCTGTCCCTCAGTCCACCATCACTAGACTCTGACTGACTACTGTAGGACGAAGTATTTTAGAACCAACAAAACTTGGGACAAAAAGAATTTCACGATTTTAGGACAGACTAATTTTTTGGGATAGTAGCATTAGATGTGCTGCTCTACAGTATTTACATCTTAGAAGCAGCAATTAGAACAGAATAATTTTGGGATATCTCATCAATTCATCCCAATATTTCTCATCCTACAGTACTCTACTACCTATCGCTAATGCGCATACATAATGCTGGCTCGGTATTGAAGTGGCACAGCCTGGTATTCAGAATATCGACTGCTAGAATTTTGCTGCGATGGCTACTGCTTTTGACTCTTAGGCCCCGCGTCCTCACCGGATAACCAAAATCCCCGTGAGGGACGGGGAAATCCCCGTCCTTTTTGCAGTCCTTTTTGTCGAAAAGGACCGTTTTATTACCCCTTCGTGGGCAGAGTTTTTAGTACATGAAGAGGGGAGGCGGGAAGATGTGAGGTAAGGATTAACTTTAACTAGTGGCGCGCGAGCGAGGAAAGAGAAGACAGCCACACACTTCTATTGACCAGCGCCCATCGTTTATTGCCCCAACCAACACAGCTTGCGTTGATTGACAGCACAAGTTTTTTCTGCCTGTTGGGTTTATTGGAGGAGTTTCCGCGGTCCTTTTCGACAAAAAGGACTGCAAAAAGGACGGGGATTTCCCCGTCCTTTCTCGACGGGACGGGGATTTCCCCGTCCTTTTCGTTATCCGGTGAGGAAGGGACCCCTTAGGTACCGTATTTACCGGTAGATAACCCCCCCAATGCATAACCCCCCCCCCAATGCATACCCCCCTATTGGCAAAACATAAAAAATGCCCAATGCATAACCCCCCCCCCCCCCCCCCTATGCATACCCCCATATGTACTGTACAGTACCTGAACCTACCTATGTAAGCTGGTCGTATAGTACCCATAGCCACTCCCACACCAAGCTAAGATGCCTATAAGCCTGCTTGGGGGTGTATTGTACTAGAATAACCCTGTTTTGACCTCAATTATGCCCTAAAACACGTGCTTTTGACCTAAAAAATATGCCTCTGCGCACCTCTCAAAAACATAAAAAATGCCCCATGCATAACCCCCCCCAATGCATAACCCCCCCTATGCATACCCCCATATGGGACCTCTCAATTTTTGCATACCCCCATGGGGCTATGCACCGGTAAATACGGTATTCAATGCGCGAGAGTCCATTATTCAGACTTTTAGCCAAAGGGCAGTAGAAAGCGCTTGTTTATTCTGTGAAAGCACCACTGGCACTCTGCCATCCTGTACGTAAAGCATTCTGTTCATTTATTTTTTCAAAATATTGGTACGATGTCTACCTTATGCTAATCAGCTATTTATTCATAATTATGCAATGTTCAAATATCCCTCCTATTTGTATGGTCTTGCTATGTACTGTACCTCATTTCTTCATGTCATAACTTGTTCTTTTGCTCCTGTAACCTTTTGCCAACCAATCCATTGGATTTTTCAATTCATTCCAATAGTTGGCAGCATTCATTGGTATATAAATAGACGCATGAGGTGATCTGACTTGCACATTGTACACATGAGTTACAAAGAGTCGACCCTCATCAATACTCCATGGTTGTATCGGCGCCTATTGTACATGGCAGGTGAAATTGTATTGAATCGAGATGCGCGCGTCATTTCTAGGCCAATGCGCACTATTGCAAGGGCCAATTTGTGTAGGCGCGAGAGGCTGATGTTCACTTTGGTTCTTGGTTCGTATGATGTCACACATTGCGCATACATAATGGTTCACGCTCATGTAAAGATAAGAGGTGCTCAGCACATGCGCACACTGTGCCAAGTACCGAACACCCCTGCTGCCTACCTCTACACATGAAAACACAAATCTGCAACCGGAATCACAACAACAGAACTGTGCCCGAAAGTATTATAAAAGGCGAGTTTCAGTTCAGTTGAGCCGTGTTGAGTTTCATGTTGAGGTTGCAGTTTTGATTCCCCGCATGCCCATGTCACACTGTTTCATCACAACATGTTGAAATCGTCAACCAATCCTGTACTGCTGCATGTAAGTACATGAATCTTGTTTGAGGTGACAAGGTGGGATAATGGGCCACATGACTCTCTACAGCTGACAACTTGATTTTCAGTCCTCAAAATTTTGTTTGACCGAGACCATTATTATTATTTTTATTCCAGTCATCTGCCTGACTGCTTTCACACCTGAAAACGGGCTGACTACCACAGGTGTGGTCTTGCTGAATTTTGTACTTCACAAAGAGGAAAACTTGTCATTTGGCGGCACCGGCCATCCAGTTTTTGCTCAAACTGAACAACAACCAACTGCCATCAACAGTCATTGTCATTCACAAACTGATGATAGTCATGTGCCAAAATGGGCAATGCCAGTTTCTTTTTTCACTGGAGGAAGAAAAGTAGTCACCTGAGGACCAGCAGCGATTTCACTTTTACTGTGGTCGCCGCCACTAGAACATAAAAAGAAAATCATCACGTGATCATATATTCGTACTACACCTGCATTATTTTTCCAACACAAAAGGCCTGAAAACTCCTTGAATCTCAAGTGTTGGAAGAGAGTTGACTGCACACTTCTTTCACAGCTCAAGCAGGCCATTGCTTTGCAGTCATTGGACCATCATGAGGCACATTCAGTCCACATATTGGGGTCAGAAGCTGAGCTCAGAGGATCAGAAGCTGGTAGCACAGCTGCGAAGCCGATTTTCACCACGCGAGATCCCAGTGAGGTACAACTCTGACTTCAACTTCTACCGCTGGATCATCAATGCTGACCGGATGCTCAAGTCTCGAGGCAACATCGATGTGGCAGAGAAGAATTTGCGCAACCACCTCCGCTATCGTAAAGCACTGCGATTGGACAATGAGCCAGTACCCAGCTGGGAAGAAAATCCCATTCATCAGCTTCGCATGCTGCCAAAGGGAACCATACGGGGAATCGACTGCTACAATCGCCTGCTCTGGTACTCGGAGTACCGCACCATCGACATGGGTGGTCTGATGCATAAGATCAGAAGCAGTGAGATGCTCATCTACCATTTCTGGCTTTACGAAGAGATGCTGAGAATGGTCAATGAGCAGGAGGCGAAAACGGGTATGATTGATGTATCAATGAAAATGCAAATATTTACATATCCACCATATTGAGAAAATTATTCACAATGCTGATGTGCCTCATGCCATTGATTTTTTAGGTCGCCTCTCAGCCCTCCACTTCGTTGTGAGCATGGAAGGCTATGAGATGAGCCCCTTCTCCATGCTCTTTGTCTCCAGTGGCTCAATGGGCTACTACACCCACCTGTTCCATTACGAACACTATCCAGAGCTCATCTATCCAATGGACATTGTCCATGTGGCCAAGTGGATGTCAATTCCATACCGGATGATCAAGTCTATCATGCCCCATGGCTTCACTGAGCGGTTCAGGGTTCACGATTCCAATTTTCATTCTGCATTGTCCCATGAGATTCAGACTGCAGACTTGCCAGTATGGTTGGGTGGCGCCAATACCAAGGTGACTGTAGTTGGAGCCTTGCCAGTAGACAAGGAGGATTATTGGACCCCTGGACCAAGTGACCCACCGCTGGAGAGTCTGCATCACTTGACCATTGGAGCCAGACGACGCAAATTCATTGCTCTGGAGGTGAAGCGACCCAATAGCAAGCTGTGTTGGTACTTCACCACTGACGCAGACTTACATTTTGGAATCTTTTACCAAAGACAACAACAGCACGGAACAAGAGGTGGAGATAGCCACCATAAGAAAGGTAAAAAAAAAACACTGTGCCTGGCGCTTTAAACATCGTCTTCACAGGCTTTTGCCCAAATCAATGTCCCCCAGCAAAAGTCTCAAACTCATAAACTTGACGTTTCACTTCTAATCTTTCAATGTGAATGTAATCCCTGGAACGTTGACACTTCTTCCTCCTTACTCTCCCTCAATTCAATGTTCAGAAATCGTGTACCCACAAAGTTTATGTTTCAGATATCGATCAAATGGAAATGGTTGAACCCTGGTTTCGGCTCGCAGGGCGTTTGGTACCAGAAGAAGGCAACATGATTTGCCAGCGACCTGGCACCTATTATCTGGTGTTTTGCAACAAATCCTCGTGGCTGACCAAGAAAAATGTGCGCATAAACATCGATGTGGACTGCGCAATTATTGACGCAGCCGCCGCGAAAAGTCCGTTGCAAAGAACTTTCAGTCTTTGATGCTACCGGTTGTGATTATTATGCAATTTGATTTCGTTGCTCTTTCACTGTGTGGTGTCTCAAAAAATTGAACTGTAAAAGCTCTTTCTGTCTTGGATGCTGAACTGAATGTTTGTTCGTTTTGTAGTGTGCTACAGTATGTGCCTATAATTTTTGCAGTAAAAGACTCCTACTATCCTAATATTACCTACTCCTACTCCTAACCCATACGGCTTACCGTTGTAAGTTCTGGGATGGACTTGAACTCCGTAAAGAATCGACGTCCTTTTGGTGCCACCAGATAAGAATGCAGTTTGGTCTTGGATTTCCCAGTGGCAATAATCAAGAGGTCTTTGCAGTCCCGTCTGGCTTCTTCTACCGTGTTGATCAGCACTGAAGCAATATGGGCACATGACCACTACCGTATAAACAGGGACTATGGTCGGCAATGGATAAGAAAGAGCGGTACTTTTCCGTAAAAAATTGTACAGCATGTAGGGTTGGTAGGTACTATGGGTAAACGCGGCCATATGGAAAAATGGCGGCCATATGAAAAAATCCGGCCATCTGTTTCAGGGCTGCATATCTCAGCGACCAATATGGCCCGATTGAGACAAAAATATATCAATCGATCCCTTGAACTCTCATCTTTCAAAATGAACTATTTGGTTCATCATTTGCCAAGCAGCAACTTCAAACAAACTTTAGGTAGCCGGGTTTACCTCATGGCCGTTTTTACCCCACAGTCCATCTCTTCCATTTCAAAGTGAATCAAAACAATCGTTGCTACATAGCCAATAAATTTGCTTTGTTGCTTTGGATTGGCTTTGAAAAGGATAAAAATGTACTGTACTGTTCTGGGTCTAGTCTAACAGTATCGCACTGGGCTAAAAACTGTACGTACGTACATATGACAAGACCAAGAATGTGCCAACACAGTGTTATTTATTCTTCTATGAAAAGAGTGGCAAATTCTTGGTCCGAAACTAATTCTTGTCCAAATTTACTCCACGAAATCCCCCGCCTTACTTCTCGCAAGTTTGGCCAGAATGATATTCGCCCCTGGAGTAATTTGGTCCAATGACGTTCCTTGATAGCACAGCTGATCCAATTCGTCCAATAAGAGTAGCGCTGGAGTGGATCGTTGGCATTCTGCCAACTCCGCCCTCAGACGCTTCTCCACACTTTCCACTTTCTTTCCTGAAAAATGAACTTTACCAGTTTGCACACAGAAACACAGAATATGTGACATTTGAGTGCGCTACACACGTGGTGAGTAAAATCACGATGAGTTTGAAGTTCGAGTTTGGCTTTGGGTTTTGAGCATTCCCACTTGCTCCCACGCACAAAATTTTTCTCACACGTTCACACACATGTGGTGAGTTTCAATTTCCCGGTGAATTCACAGTCCTCCCTATGCTTCATCGCATACTTTTTACGGGGAATTCCCCGGGAGTTTCTCTCGCTTACGCATGTAACGTCGGTCCGGGTTCGACTCCCACTAAGTCCTTTGCCGCTTTTCACCTCTCAATGTACGACAGTCCATCCTTGCAAAGTAGACGTAGTGCCTTTGGTACATCTCCCGGCATAACTGTTGAGCGAAGTGGGAAGTTCCGGAACCCTGAGGCCCACAAATAAGCAAATGACCAAAATTACAGCTGTGTAGAAGGGACGGTAATAAATACAGCGCCACCTCGCAGTAACGAATGCAATCTTCGAGTAGTGATGAAAAACAGCTAAACATGAAATAGCTCAAAGTTTATAATTGATTTTGGGATATAGGGTATTGTGGGGTAAATACGGATGCAATCTTCCAGTATTGATGGGAAGCAACTAAACATAAATAGCTCAAGTTGCTCGTATAAAAAGAGGTGAGTTCAAAGGAATCGATCCATCTCCTACGTATTTGTCTCAATCGGCCGAATGAATGCTGAGATATGCAGAACTCAAACGTACATTGTAGGTGGACGGATTTACCCATGGCCGGGTTTACCCCACAGTAACCTACGTAAGGCGATCCGACCGGAATTAGCCCAGCCCAACCTACCACGGTGTCAACCCAAATTGAATGATCGTACTTGAATTCTAACTCTGAGGCACCACCATGACTTGTTGCTGGCAAATCAGATTTCTCTGCATCACCCTGCTCATTTTCCCCAGAAGTAGAGGGTTGAGGAACGGATGATGGATCAGTTGCCATATTACTTCCGTTAACTGCAGGTTCATAAGTCTTGGAAACTTGTTGGTTCTCCCTCAATGATGGCGTTGCAACGTGCAGTTCTGTTCCATATTGCAAACTGCAAATTTGTTTGGTTGAGGAAGGAGATATTGCACCTGTAAAAAGCACAGCGGTTTCCACAGTACAACCAAGGGTACAACATAAAATATTAAGGTGGATACGGAGTCTTTCCAAAATAAAGGCGGGGTGGGCACGGGCACTTTATGAAACATCAAGGGGAGGGTGACTGGATGAAACGTCAATATACTCAGAGGCAACTTCTACTGTGGCATGAAACATCAATCTCACCAGTTTACCCGTTAGTATGGGCTTTTCGACGTTTTCTTTCGTTGAACAGAGTATACCATAGTAAACAGGCTATATGAGGTCCTATGTTCATCGATCTCTCCTGAGACAACCAGGGCGAGTTGGAAAACGGCAGAGTACTCACTTGAAAGAGCATCACCTGAACTTTTCAACAAGAGTCTGTGCGAACCTTGAAACGGCCTGTGCATTGCGCAATCTTCATTCAAACGATAGCCCCCAATATAAGGTTTTTCTGGAATAACTTTGCGTAGAGGCAACGTAGAGGGGCGCCAGAGGTATCGATCGACTCGTCTCAGTGAGACAAATCGAATGGTATGCTGGATGTTGAAATCTACCCAGCGGTTTTGAGACGTCGTACTGCGCTAAATACAAAAGCTTTTGGGCCGCTCTTTTTATGTATGGATAGACCTAGGTTGGGTCTACTATGAGAGCAAAACTGCATGCTTGTATCTGTCCTGTAGCGAGCGCAGCAGCTGCTCGAAGTTGGGTCGGAAAGACTCCGTATCCACCTTAACCGATACTCCATATGCCTGCCTACTCCATTCATTTATGCGCATGCATGCGCATGGAAAAAAGGAGCTCCAGTACCTAAGATGCGCATTCATGCGCATTTATGAGGAACTGTGCGCATAAAAGTCGACCGCCACTTCAAAAATGCGCATGCATGCGCATCTATGTACTGGAGCTCCTTTTTTCCATGCGCATGCATGCGCATAAATGAATGGAGTAGGCAGGCATATGGAGTATCGGTTAAACGAATATTATTGTGCATGTACTGTACGTAAGCGATATGCATAAATGTATGATTGGAACGCGGAATTACTATATATTTTCGCTAAAAATGTGGTATTGTATTGATCATTTCATACCAATTCGAAGAAAGACGCATAAACTGCCGTCAATCCAAACAGGAAACGTCAAATTCTCCTGAACTATTTGCAACTGGTCCAGTAATTGGTCCTCAATTTTCGAAGCATTCAAGCTCTAGCAAAAAAGCTCAAGTAAAAATTCACCATTTCTGAGTGATCGCAAATATAAGAACAACAGACTTCACACAGGCAAGGGGTAATGAAATTGAAGCATGACTGGTGTGCTATATGCATTAGCATACTTAACTCCTCCCTAAAATCAAAGTCTCCGTTGACAACTGGTTGTGTAACCGTTGACAAACAACATATGGAGGAGTTGTGCAACCGTTGAGGCGTTGACAACCAACACATAGCAGTTGCGCAAACGTTCACAACCAGCGCATGGAAATTGCGTACCATGGCAACGGTTGCGCAACCAGTTGTCAACGGAGACCATGAATTCCGGGATGAGTTAAGCCTACCACAATTTCCCAATCGTCGGTTGAGAGTGGGTAAACTTCCACAGATGAACAAGCTGGCACATTTTGTAATAGTTCAACCATTACCTGTGCAAAAAAAGAAACGCACCACATAATACTATTCCAGCGAACGATATAGGGCACTGTGTGGGGCAAAGCCGGCCGTGGGGTAACCCTGGTCACCTAATCTCCTTTGAACTTGCTGTTTCAAAAAATAACGAACCGTCAAATAGCTCATCTAAAAGAGGAGAGGTCGGTCAAGAAATCGACTGATATTGCATTTGTTTCAATCGGTCCATTGGTTGCTGAGATATGCTGTCATGCAATGCAACTTCGGTGAGCCGGATTTCCCAATGACCGGGTTGGGTTTACCCCATTGTACCCTACTTACTTACAGTACATAACAATACCTACGCATAATTATTCAGCAGAATACCTTGTCACATTCCTTGAGAGCACATTTTTGAGCAAACAAGCCATTCATAGCGAAAATTGGATGACCTGCAGGTACGGCAACATTGCTTGAATTGACGAAAACCTTCGAATTCTGAGGTAGAATCTTGACTGCAACTGCGAGGCAGAAATTTGTCCCAGAATCCCCATTTTCTAGAGTAACTTTAGCAGGCAATAAGTCGGATGAAGTGGAACACTAAAACCAAAACCAGGAAATAACGGAGCAAAATAAATATGAAAGTGAGACAAATAAAATATGTAAAAAATCGTACATTTGCATTATTTTCTGACAGGAAACAGTGGCACAATTTTTGCTGATGAAATGCAAGGAAGCAGAGAATTTTTCTATTCTTTGTCGCCATAACTTCTGAGTAGTTCTCATTCAGTCATTTTGTCATTATTAATTTATTATTTATTTATTTCATTTTTGCAGAAATTGTGATTTTTTGTTTTTTCAGAAGTGCGCAATTTTTCATGGACATCCAAAACACATTACATGGACATCTTTTTATTAGGTGGACGAGGTCATGGACTACTGAAGTAATGTGGGTCTTGCATATGGACTGGAAAGTTATTTAGTCATATACGCAAGCATGGCTAAAGTCGTTCAGTGGTAGAGTGTTAGTACTGTGGTATGCAGACGGGATAAGAGATGTTGGGGTTATTTCAAGCACAAGTAGCTATTATGCACTTGATTACACTTATTTCGGGTTATTTTAAGCATTTTTACCAGCATGTCTATGCAAAAATTGTACTGCATCCATACTAACTGTGTAGGTAAATACCCTAGTAACACACTATGCAGAAGAGTTTGACTTCCAAAGAGGTGCAACGACTATATTTCATGTGCCTCTTAATCCTCGCGCATACAATACATGGGAATGTGCCCCAAAAATCTGGGTAATCAATTGAATATTAGGATTGGGTTATCTGAGATCTGGGTGGCTAGATATTGGCAAGAGACAGTTGCCAAGTGGGCTCTTTCACCTGTGGACACTATACTTACCAACTGGAACATAGTCGTTTTTCTTGGGAGTCAAGCTCTTACTATGCTAAGAAGGCACACATTCCTTTCTCACAACATAACAGCCTTCTGTGAATCACCACTGACTTTGACACATCTCTATGCGTGTTGCACATATGTATGTAGTGTACAGTACTGGGAGTTAGCTACATGCTATTCTTGCTTTTCATTGATGCACTTGACTTTGACAAGTGCTCACACTGCACAATCTGGATGTGAACACACTGAGAATTAGTCTCTATACTCTCAGTAGTGATCAGCCTATCAATCTAGGTGGCCAACTATCAAGTTAGAGCATATAGGCACACTGCCTCTGTGAAATACAGTTCAGAATTTATGAACAAACCATCAATAGAATCCCTCAATGTATGATAAAAAAAGATGAAGAACTTTCCTCCTGTTCATAAAACATAAGTTTCACAGTGTTTCGCATCCTTCTCTTCACAACACAACTCAAAGACTGGAAGTCACCCAACCCAACGCATGCAAAACATACTGGTACGTTTGCGTATTAGCCATGCTTGCGTATAAAAAATATTTGAACGCGCGCCATTTTCCAGTCCATATGCAAGATCCACATTACTTCAGTAGTCCATGACGAGGTGGACGTGGAGGTGGACTTTCTTACCCGTTGGAATTCCGTAAGTGCTAAGTGCTAAGTGCTAAGTGCTGCGTAGACTACTAAAAACGGGCACTTACTGAGGCGGACCGGTCAATTAAGCACTTACTGAGCGCTAGGTGACATGGAATACTGAATAAGTGCTGCATAGAAAGCTAAAATCGGGCACTTACTGAGACGGACCAGTCACTTCGGCACTTACTGGCTTAGGCTTAGGCTGAGGCTTAGGCTTAGGCTTAGGCTTAGGTATTGAATGCAGAGTGGTAGGCCTCAGCCTAAGCCTCAGCTTGAGCCTCATCCTAAGCCTAGCCTCAGCCTCAGCCTAAGCCTAAGCCTGAACCAGTAAGTACAAAAGCGACCAGTCCGTCTCTGTAAGTGCCGATTTCAGTATTCTATGCAGCACTTGTTCAGTATTCCACAGCACCTATAGCGCTCAGTCAGGCACCACTCAATACTATATTACTTTGGGCCAGTAAGTGCCGAAGTGACCGGTCCGTCTCAGTAAGTGCCCGTTTTTAGAAGTCTACGCAGCACTTAGCACTTAGCACTTACGGAATTCCAACCGGTGACTTTCTTTTATTTTTCCACCGCAAGAAAAAATAAAATCGAAAATGAAAGGGTGAAGAAATGTGAAATTATTTTCTTTGTTTTTAGGAACAAGTTCAAGGAAAATGACTGATAGATCCGTTCATTTTTTGCTGCATCCTCTGCCCCATTCAACGGATGCGCAACAACAGTTTTTCAAAAGGTATGATTATGAAATATGCTATATTCCTCCACGTAATATATATTTCAGACGATTGCCCACTAAGTTTCTTCATATATCCACCTTTTTATTTCTTATTTGCCTCAAATTGCGGAATTTTGCTGGCGCTTTTGATCAAAAAGTCGAAAAAAACCAGGTTGTTTTGTGTATTGCCTCAGGTGGGGCCTTTGTATTGTAGTATAGCAGCGGTTCTTTTGTGATTCTAGGCTAAAGGATTGCTCGGACAAGTTTCAACTGCGTAGCAACCAATGGCCGGAGCAATTCCTGTCCATTTCTGACATAAAATTCTCAGAAATTGCGGTGGGACAGAACCATATCGCGATTTTGCTCAGCGACGGTCGCGTTGCGCGGTTTTCCACTCAAGTTTTTCCTGAACGCATACAACAACAGCAGCCACAGACTGGATGGACAAGCAAAGATCAAAATAGAAGGTTTGTAGCGTGTGTGTTGTGTTACAGCTGCTATCCACTGGTTGCGCTGAAAATTTCTGGGTAGTCGCGAGCTGACTTTCTCTGTGTTCGCTGTTTTCATTGCTATGTTTAATTGGTTCAGGCGGGGTATCCGATCGAAATTGCCCTGAAAATCAGTGTAAATAAATCAGAAGGTCAACTCTCGACCACCCATAAAGTTTCAGCGCAACGGATAAATAATACCGTATGTATGCCTGAAGTCTTCTTTCCCTTTCCCTTGCTGCACAGCGACAAGTCAATAGCGCGCTACACACGTGGTTAGTAAACTCACGGTGAATTCACAGTGAGTTTGAATTTCGAGTTTTATTTTTCGTGTAGAGCATCCTCACTTGCTCCCAACCGCAAAAATTTTGCTCACGTGTTCACACGTGGTGTGGTGAGTTTCAAACTCCCGGTGAATTCACCGGTCTCCCTATGCTTCATCACATACGTAGTTATGGGGAATTCCCCGTGAGTTTACTCACCACGTGTGTAGCGCGCTACTGTCTGCCTAAAGATAGTAGGGGATAATTAGTGTATGAATCGAAGCTGTTGACCCACGCCATTCTGGGCGTTAACACGCTCCTTGCCTTATTTCCTCTTCCCTTCCTGCACACCTGCTTTCGAGTCACTGACCTTTATCTCCCTCTTTTTCAGCTCCAGCAAGTCCAGCGGCGGTGGCTCAGGCGGTAGCGCGTCCGCCGCCGCCGCCGCGGCTGCTGCTTCGCTCGGCGGCACGGGTTCGAGTTCCGCGGCGGCTCTGGCGAGTAGAACGGCGAAGATTCGTCGGGTGATGATGGCGGCGCGTAGTGGGCGCGGGGGTGGCAGGGGGGTGATCGTGGGTTCGCGCCCCCTCATTCCCGCGTCCGCCATACCCGAAGATCTGATTGCGCAAGTATGTGTAGGTCTATGCCATGTTTTTTTTTCTTTTTTTATTTTTTAACACATACCGCGACAAGGTGTCATTGTTGGCAACAAGTCACTCAGCTGTTGTCGGTTTGTTATCCGTTTGTTGACGAGGGTGTTGTTGTCGGTTTGTTGTCATTTCGTCAACAACCCGAAAACGCCCATATGTTAACTTGTCAACAATGACGCCTTGTCGCGGTATATGTGTTAAATTTTTATGTTTAACTCATCCCGAAAAGCATTGTCTCGTAGGGCAACCATTTGAGCTCCGGCTCCCATACTGAATTGTTGTGTTACGTTCGACATTTTAGTGTTCTGGTCTAGTACTGGACTATGTACAAAAATGAATCCACCTTAGACCCAACCAAATGATCTGCAGTAACTTGTGTTCCATTAAGCGTGTTCCCGAAGCGAACGAAGATACGGTACGTTACGTACATAGTAAAAACGAAAACGACGACGCGCGCGTTCGCGACCGTATCTTCGTTCGCTTCGGGACCAGGCTTAATGGAACACAAGTTACTGCAGATCATTTGGTTGGGTCCAAGGTGGATTCTTTTTTCTGAGACAATGATTTTCGGAATGAGTTAACCACTAACGGGACGGATATGACTCAGCTACAGTTGTACTTTACTGTCGTACCCATTGCCATTGCTATGCTGTCGTACTTCGCGTTCGCAGTAATTAGGGTACTATGGGGTAAACCCGGCCACCTAGGCTACTTTGAACTGGCTGTTGCAGCAAATGATGAACCACATAGCTCATTCGAAAGAGGAGAGTTCACGGTATCGATTGTTCTAAGATTGTCTCAATCGCAGTCTCAATTGGTTGCTGAGATATGCAGCCCTGAAACTGATGTGGCCGGATTTTCCCATAACCGGGTTTACCCCGTCCCGTACTAACATGGGTACATTACATACGTATGGTTTTTAGGCTCAAGTCGTGCTACAAGGCAAATCCAGAGAGACGATAGTACGCGAGTTGCAAAGAACGAATCTCGACGTGAATTTGGCTGTGAACAATCTGCTCAGTCGAGAGGACGAGAACGAAGACGATGTAAGCCTGTGCACGCACAGATGGCGCAGTGGTAAGAGGCGCGGTGGACGCGGGTTCGATTCCCGCCTTTAACCTCGTCGTCGTGTTTGTGCTTTCTCAAGTTTTCTTTTGCACTTTGCCGTTAAGGCGAGGTAGTGAAACAGATGTATGAGTGAAAGTTACCATGCATGCCGTTCATTGGTTTTACTGTTGTCGAGCTAATGTTTCAAAGATGACGTATATTTCCGTGGCGGAAACCATTTGTTATTCGAGGTGTCTGTGCATTCAAAAATAATATTATAATTTCATTCAAAAAATAATTGTTGGTAGCTAATACTTCTTCTTTGCCGTTCTGCTTTGCCAGACACTGACTTTTGTTTTGTGCAAGTTTTCCACTCCTTTCGTATTCTCAAGTCGGAAGTTTTCCTTTCTTTTTACTGTTGTAGGACGATATGGGCGACGCGTATTTGCCGGAAGAGCTCATTTCCCTGCTGGACGCTGGCCTACAGTCGGGCGAACATCCCAGCGTCATCTTGGATGCGGACGCCTTTTATTCGGGGGACGTATTCGAATTTGCGTCCGCCGCGGCGCGCAGAAGAGCGCAGGAAAGATGTAAGTTCAGACGTCGGCCTGGGGTCAGTTGGGGGTATTCACGATATGCAGTAAGGCGATTGGGTTGGTCGATGGCGACCCAGCGGTATCAGCGAAAGTTTGGATCGGTGTCTGCGGGGTCGTCGACGTCGTTTGTTGTCAATTCTTCTACACTCGCTCCTTTGACGCTTCCAGATGATTGGACAAGGTCGACGACCCCGCAGACACCGATCCAAACTTTCACTAAGTACCGCGGGGTCGCCATCGACCAACCCCATCGCCTAACCGCATGTCGTCCATACCCCATTTCATTGAAATTTGGGGTATGTTGGAGTTTTTTTGGGGGCATGTTACAGACTGTTTCTTTTTGTGGGGTATGTTGGATAAATTTTTTTTCCTGGGCGTATGCGGAAGCCCCCATTTTTCTGCTCCAGCACAACCCCACTTCGACAGACCCCACCCTGGAAATCGTGCCGATGTCTGTGTAAGTACGGACGGTAGGCAAAGGAGGTAGGGTACAATGGGGTAAAGCCGGCCTTGGGAAAATCCGGCCACCTAAGCTTCAGGGTTGCATATCTCAGCAACCAATGGACCGATTGAGACGCGTATGATAGCAATCGATTCCTTGAACTCTCCTCTTTCAAATGAGATATGTATTTGGCTCATCATTATGCTGAAACGGCAAGACTGGGTTTACCCCATGGCCGGGTTTACCCCACACTACCCTAATTTCCATCCTGTTTTAGCTATGGAAAAGGTGGTGGCTGATCGACAACAAGCAGCAGAAAAGCTGGAAAAAAAGAGTGGGTTAAGCAGTGGGGGTAGCGCGATAGGACCCATAAGACAACCGCTGAGTCCTGTTGTGCCCTTGAACAGTCTTCAGGTCTTTTAGGGCAAGGAATGTCACTACTGTACCGTGGGGCAATTTGTTAACCCCGACCAAACGATTTTTTAGTGGGGAGGGAGCAGAAGAATTTATCCCCTGTCCAATTTATTCCACATAGATTAACCATTGATCGGCGAGTCTTTAACCATGGCGCAAAGGTGGATTTTGTTTGATTTTTTTATCGGGTGGCAATATTATGGATGTAGGATTTGTCCACGCCTTGCAAATAAAGCCATGCTTACCCCTCCTTACAAAGTGCGGTATGTATGACCCTAGGTTGACCCAGGTTTTTGACCAGCCGAAACATCAAAGTTACCAGTTCACCCGGGCTGCTTCCGTACACAGTATCG
>JASAMW010005707.1:0-33676 GCA_030247985.1 Epsilonema sp. ZAB3_2 | reverse complement strand
GGACTTGGTATGCCTAGAAGTGCACTTGTGTACATGAAATCGTTTGTGTCTTACCATATGCAACACGACGTGGTGTGTTGTGACCGGTGACGCAAGCTAGACAGCCGTAGGTACATTGGTAGTGTTCGCAGGTTTTGCTGAGCTGTTGGCGATGGAGATGAAGTCGAGAGGGATGTACGTGTCGCGCGGACTGAGCTTTCGCGATACGGAGTTCAGTATCCTGGAGCACGCCCTCACGCCGCCTCAGATACAGCTCTACGACAGGGCCATACGCATTTGGTGAGTGCCAAACTGCCAACATGCCTGCAGCTGTGTCCTACTTGCGTAGGAGAGTACCGTATTTTTGGGTGTATAGCCCCAAAAATCGAGAGGTCTGATGGGGGGTTATACACTGGGGGGATATACACTGGGGGGGATATACAGGGTGTCTCACGTAGATCTCCCTAATGATCCAGCCTTATAACTTCCGCATTACAGGAGATATCAAGTTGAAATTTTGTCCCCCAGAAACCCAAGAATGCCATATTTTGTGGCAAAATTTGATCCAGATAGGCCCATAGCAAACGAAGTTACAGGCCTGGAAAGTTTGGACCCTGTTTTTGTCATTTTCCGCACTGAGCATGGTTTTGAGACCATAATCTTCCGCTCAGCATGGTCAAGCTGCTCATCCAACAAGAACAATATGATGAAACAACAATGGCTGAACGTCATCACAGTCCAAACATAAAAGGTTCAAAAATACAGGCAATTTAGCGCCCATAACAGCTTTCAAGGGGCTATCGAGGTCAATATTGGTACCACTAATTTCAAAACGTTGGAAAACGTGGTCGCAAATTTGCAAGCTCGCAATTTCATCCCTACTTGACCTACCTGGCTCAAATTTTGCCACAAAATTTGGCACATTCTTGGGTTTCTGGGGACAAAATTTCAGCTTGATATCTACTGCAACACAGAAGTTATAAGGCTGGATCATTAGGGAGATCTACGTGAGACACCCTGTACATGGGACAAAATTTTTGTTTGTGAGAGGTGTGTAAAGGCATGTTTTTGACGTCAAAAGTACGTGTTTTAGGGCATAATCGTGGTTAAAACAGGGTTAGTCTAGCATAAGACATGGTCTCCTAAGCTTATAGGCATAGTAGCTTGGAGTAGGAGTAGCTATAGCTAGCTTATGACCAGCTTACATAGGTAGGTTAGGTACCTTCCAGCACATGGGGGTTATACACCAGGGGGGATATACATAGGACAAAATTTATGTTTTGCCAATGGGGGTTATACACTGGGGGGGGGGGGGATATACACCCAAAAATACGGTACACTCGCATGTTGTAGGGTGGAGACGCTGAAGGCTCTGGAGACGGCGTGCGCAGTGCTGGAGCTGACTCCCACTCGTCGCTCCACTCTCCTGCTTCACTACTGGATGGTGCATCAGCGATTCTTTCGACAGCTCTGGTAAGAAGAAACACTTACTTCTTGATATGCATTTCGTGTAGCATCAGCAATGTACGCAATCCACAACATTGAGCAGCTGACGATTGGTCACGTTGCTGCTGTACTATTGTTTCATCCTTTGTGCATAGGTATGTACGTACATTGGCAAACACTTTGTGCTTGGGGTGAAAGTGGTGCGTTTCAGACGTGCTCCGAGCGAGTTCGCTCCGAGTTTCAAGTTTGGAATTAGCCTACTTTGTTTTGAACCGAAACTGGCGTCAATTGCTCGCACGGTCTTCGAATTACAAACTCGGTTGTTCACACGCACGTTTGGAAAAACGGAGCGAGTTCGAAGCGAACTCGGGAGATTTTACATGTTGAAGCATAGTCAGGGCTCCGAATTGGGAGTTCATGTCTGAAGCGCACCAGTGATGTGTGTTTTCTTCTTTCAGCCTGTGCTTCAAGGTGCCGACGGTTGTGGCGGAGGCGCGTCGAGCCTTGGACTCTGGTCACTGCGTGGTGCTGGGTCTGCAGAGTACGGGAGAGGCGGCGACCAACTTCGCCATGGACCAGGGCCCCGACTACTACGAGCTCTACACCGGCGGCGGCTTCGTCTCCGTCTGCCGCGAAATCTTCCGTCGCTTCGTCCAGACACAGTTCCCCACCATCCCGGTAAAGAAAGACCGCAGGGACATGCTGCAATCATACAATACATGCGATCGTACATGTACGCTACGTAGTACGACTTGAGTGGCATAGCTCAATCTCTTTAGCAGCCAGACTAACATTTTTTGAAAAGTGCAACATGTGATAATTTGCGAACAGTGTGCAGTGGGGACGGAAGCTTACGTCATGTGCTATTCTTTCAAGGCTACTGGACCTCAAGTGGAAAATGTGATGTGCGCGGAGGCGAAGAAGGGACTGATGCAGCTCTTTGAGAAGGACGAAGTACTGAAGAAGCTGCCCATCTGGTATGAACACTGTACATAAGCAACGCACAACCCAGCGTATTTTGCGAGGCCATTGGCTTGCGCATTGTTGGAATGGATGCGATATGGTAATTTTCTATTCCCTAGTTGAGCTATTGGGGATTGTTGACGTAAACAAAATCGCTCGTTTTCCTGTTTTGATTAGCCAGCCCTAACCCGTTCAGTTTTATAGTCAGCCGAAGCTGCATGAAAGTTACTCGTGAGTGTAGTAGAGTACTCGTTGGGTACATATTATTTACCTATCTCTTCCATGTCAAAACCACTACAAAGCCGACCGAAAATGATACTTGGGAAGTGTGTGTCTGTGGTGGAAGCTGAAATTGTACAATTCGCTCGCATTGTTTGCAGCCTGTTGGACAGTTTGATCGATGAGTTGGGAGGGAAGGAGGAGGTGGCGGAGATGACGGGAAGAAGAGGACGCATGATCAGGAAGAGCGGAGGCCAGCTGGAATACGAATCTCGCGCTTCCGCTACCGGAGAAGTCGACTCCGTCAACAATGCAGAGGTGCGCGTGGAGGGAGAAAGACAAAAAAGCAAGATTGCATAGAGACTAACATTTCTTATGCCGCGTTCACCCACCAGACGTCCGTATTACTCCGTACGTCCGTAAACGTCCGACATATCATGTGAGGAGTACATGGCACACCGCAATCAACCATGTACTCCTAGATACGTCGGACGTTACGGATTTCCGGACGTCTGGTGAACGCGGCCTACACTTAATGGCCTGACGCAAGAAGAATGTGTAGCGAGCCGGAAGGATCTGTGTTGTTTTGTGGCTGTTTCAGCGCAATGCGTTTATGAGTGGACGAAAGCGGGTGAGTATCATATCGGACGCGGCGAGCACGGGGATCAGTTTGCACGCGGATGCGACGTCCGGGGGCGGTCAGCGGCGTCGCCTGCATCTGACGGTGGAGTTGCCCTGGTCGGCGGAGAAGGCCGTACAGCAGCTCGGACGCAGTCATCGCAGCTTCCAGGTGGGACTCATCTTGCAACCCAGTGTAGTGCATATGACGTATCGTATGCTTTATACTCACGCAATTTCTGTCATCTGAGACACCGTTGCGTCGGCCTGATTGGGGGTAGGTACAGTGGACCCGTAGCTAACTGATCAATGCCCCTTATAAGCCCATTCCCATATATTGAATGAAAAACTACTACATAACGCAATGCCAGCAGCTTTGCTTTTCTATAGTTTCCGAAAAGTACAGAACAGACCCGACTCCGAATTTACCGTGCTGATATTTGGCCCGACGTATCTATCATGTGTGGGGCGTATTGTTGCAGGTGTCTGCGCCCATTTACAAGTTGGTGACTACTGATCTGGGCGGCGAGATGCGTTTCGCTTGCGCCGTCGCAAAACAGCTGCAGCAATTGGGTAACCAAACTCTCGCATACCTTCTCAGTACTGTCTGCATGCTCTTGTCTATTTATGCCGCGTTCAGATAACCGTCGTGAACGTCAAACGCGCCCGAAAAGCCAGGGAGTGCCAGAATAAGTATATGGGTGCTTATTTGTGTCGGACGTACGTCGGCGGTTACCTGAAGGCGGAGTTACATGCGTGATGCGTGCGTACGCTTCATGATATGAAATGATGATACATATAGGCGCGTTATCTCGCGGAGATCGTAGAGCCGGCTCCGGCATGGACCTTTCCAGTCTCAACTTCGAGACCGTCTACGGAAGAAAAGCGCTGAAAGAACTTTACAATGGAATACAAACGGTATGTCAGCCATTGCCTGCATTGCCATCAAAGTCTTATCACCCTGAAATTTGGATAGATTGCGCGATGCCGTGTGCTAGTACTTGAGAAGAACAGTAAGAATGCGACAAGAATGTGATACAAATGGTGTGTGTTTTAGCGTAAACTTAGCGCGGATTTGGTCTCTGCAGTGCAGGCGGACAATCAGAATATTTCCCTGGAGGCTCTGCTGAAATATCTTCAGGTATCGTATGCACATACGTGCCACTGCTATGTGCTGTGCGTTCGAAGGAAAAAATGATGTTGGTTTTGCAGGATGCGCTTCTGAAAATGGATTTGGCCGTCGAAGGAAGTAAGGATCGCGTTCTGATCACTGAGAACACTGGAGATGTGCGCAAGTTCCTGAATCGTCTGCTTGGCGTGCCGGTGTTTCTACAGAATCTGGTACGTACAATACCTACTACTGCCTGCAAGCACTTGCGTGTAAAGTGTACACCTAGTGTACATGCCGTTTGCTTCCAGGCATTCCGTTGTTTTTGGGAGAGTCTCCGCTTGGAGATTGCCAGGGCCAGACGAGTGGGAAAGTAAGCTGTACCGAGAATTCATAAATTCTGCACTGGCATAAGAAGGCCGATGTTGTCTGGTACTGCGTACCTATTCCATTTTACTTAAAGGTACGACGAAGGCGTGGTGGATATCGCTGGCAAGTTGTCTCTGGTTTCGGGACCGCGCACCGTGTTCACTGAATCCTCCGATGGTGACGCCAATACCAGGTTGGACTACTATTTCTCCTTGTTCAACTTCTTCGGCTTACGTATGCATCGCTTGATTTACTTACTGTGCGTGCAATGTCACTGGTGCACCGCGTGGTGAGTAAGCTAAACTCCCGCTGAATTCACGGTGAGTTTGAACTTCGAGTTTTGTTTTGAGCTACGACTTTTCTCGTAACTCGCGGTGAATTCGTCGGTGTCCTTATCCTTCAACGCATACGTACATAGTGTAGCGCCTGTTTGCGCTTTAGTCTGATGCGTATCAGCGTTGATCGTGGTCTGGGCTGGGAGGAGGCGAAGGCGATGTACGCCAGCTTCAACGCCACCGAGAAGCCCTCATTCTACCAGGCTAAGCAGGCGCAGTACGGTCGCTTCGCTGTGGTGCTGGCTGTTTTGCGTCGCGACGATCGTCGCTTCTACAAAGTCTACAGGTTTGCAGTGTGACACGTCTTTTGTATGCCGTGATCTTGATTGCCTTCACGAATGTACGCGCGTATTACCGTGTGCCATTTTCTAGGCCGAATACTGGCGTGACGGCTCAGCATAATCAGGAGCTGCAGGAGGAATTTCGACGCAAATACGCGCCCATCTCTGAGGAGGAGGCGGAGGCACAGTGGAGGAGGGAATTCGTCCGCTCCGGCTCCGAGTGCACCCACGGATCCGCCTGCTATCGCTTCGCCGACTGCACATGTACCTACGCTTACGTACAGTACATAGACGATTTCCACCTTTTCAGGCGTTATCGTATTCCATTTTTCATGTGGGGAGCAGTGCGGTATATTTTTATATGTGCTGTTTTGTAGTTGGACGTAGAATATTTGAGACGACGGTGCTGTTCGGATCTGGCATCATTCCCCGCTTGGCCGTCATGGAGAAAGTCAGAGAGGATCGCATAGGCGACATGGAAATTAAGTTAGTGCTTTACTTGTACATACATGGCTGCTATGTGCAGTGGACACTACGTGCATGATGTCTGCTGGATTTGTAGCCAATACGAGAAGATGTTGGCTCTGCGCATTGTGCGTGTGGATGTGGATGGTTTCGGTCCGTTGTGCGGCATTCGCTATCCAGAGAAATGGCTGCGCTTCGTAGACAGAGAGACGGAAAAGAAAAAGTCCAATAATCAGGTATGTACAGTACGTGTACTCCTCCCTGTAGGTACAGTAATGTTACGTACTGCGTACGTATGGCAATAGCGTCCGAGGCCAGTAGTAGTGTACGTAAACCAGTTCTAGGTATGTAAGGCGAGTTTAGCCAAAAGTCCCCGGACCGGTCCCTGGTGGGGTTGCCTAAGTCCGCAGCTGTGTCCGAGGGTAACGGGTTCGATTCCCGTTCGGTCCTATTTCTCTCCCCCCTTTTCGGAGCCCGGCTATCGTCATACGGAACGCGGCACGTCACAGTAATGTTTCTGCTAAGTGTACGTGCATACGCAAAGTCATAGACAGTCATTGCATGAATGCACCGAGCATACGTACGCCCAGCTCATGTCCTTCCAATGTGAATGGGCCATTTGATGTATCCTATCCTATGTATTTGCTGGTGTTTTTCGTGTATAGATAGTATGTTGTAACTGCACAGCAACATGTGATATTGTGTTTTATGTTTAAGGCGGTCGTATTTCGTCTGGTCAGAGAGCGTCCGACTGCGGTGGAGGAGGCGACGAAAGAGCGGATGTACAAGAAGCCACCGACTCTCCTCGATTTCTTCCAACGCATCAGCAAAGACGAGCATTTTCGCCGACTGGCAGCCGAGGCGGAGAAGTCGAAGGAGCGAAGGGCGCTGGTGGATCTCACGCTCCACTCTTCCGACTCTGAGCACGGGAAGGAAGACAATAAGGTATGCATGTATGTAGAATAATTAGTGCAACTTCTGTTCTCGTTACTGTATGCGGAAATGCTGGGTAGTTTCTTTCTGCTAATCGATAATGCATCTGACCATGGTAAGCCAGAAAGGTACTCGTTCCCTTTTTCTGCGATTCAGAACCCTGGATGATTGCTTGTTGATGTTGAAGGATGGTGAAAATGGCGAGGAACCAGAGCTGGTAGCACTTATGGCTGAGAGTGCTACGCCGCGTGAGACGCCGTCTTCTAGTGGACGCAGTCTCCGTCCCAGACGCCGACCGAGAAACTACGAAGACAAGGGATCCAGCGAAGAGGAGGAAGAGGAAGATGAGACGCCGAAGCACACGACCAAGCGCAAAGCAGCCACTGCTTCTACTGGAAGGAAGAAGGGAAGAGAAGAGGAGGAAGAGGATGGAGGAGACACGCCGAGAGTTGCTACTCAGCGGAAGGCGGCTACTGAAAAGAAGAAGCGAAGAGAAGAGGAAGAGGAGACGCCTGTAGCCACGCGAAGAAGCAAGAGAAAGCGGAGAGAGAACGAGGAGGAGGAGGCTACGGGATCTGCTGCCCGCAAAAAGAATGAGGGAAAAGCGGAGGAAGAGAAGGAGGCGACACCTCGAGGCGGAAGAAAGAGAGCCAAGCCTACTTCCAAGGAAAGAGGAGCGAAAAAGGCGGAGGAGAATGAGGAGGTAGTGGCAGTTGAACAAGAGAAAGGAGAGGCACAGGAGCTGCAAGAGGAAGAGACGGAAACGGTCGCTAAACCGGAAAAGAAGGGACAAAGGAAGACAGCCGATGGTCAAGAAGAAGTGGAGAAGCAGGGGGCAGAAGATGCTGAGAAGGAAGAAGAAACTAACGAGAAAGAGGTGGAGAAGAATGCAGCGGAGGCAAATGAGACCGACGAACATCTGGAACGCCCGGGAGATGAGGAACAGCAGGATGAGATGACCGATGAGGGGAAAGAAGTGGAGGAAAACGAAGACGAGGGAAACAGCATGCAGATGGCAGCAAATGAGGGTATGAAAGCGAAGGAGAAGCTTACCAACGAAGGAAAGGACGAAGATGACAAAGAAGAGTATATGGAGAAGGAGAAAAAGGAAGAACAAATGAATATGCAGTTGGCACAAGCTGAAGATGAAGGAGACGAAGCGCATCCGGTAAGTCAAGAAGTTGCCATGGAAGTGGAAGAAGAAAAAGAGTCGAAAGAAGCATAGACGAGTCAAAGAATATACCAGTCACTCAAGAATACCAAGAACTGCAGTAGTAAAGAAGCTTAATCTTCCAATGATGCCGTGTACTGTATTAGTTTCTGTCTAGTGAGTGGTATTTGTAACGCAGGGTGCTCGCGCATACTCGAAATACTCGAAATACTCGGATGATACTCGAATTTGATGTACATACTCGAAATACTCGGATGATACTCGAATTTGATCTTGCGTGAAAGTGCATGGACCGCACTGAATTTTGAGTATTGAGAGAGAGAATGCGTAAAATTTTCTGAGTACGTTTCCATCATTTTCAGACAGAGACATTGCAAAAATTTCTCGCCTTCGGCGAGAGTTCGTGCTGCTTTTACTGATATTTTATGGTATCCGCACAGCCAACTTCAATTTTCCAGTGTTTTTTTTGCTTGCTTTGTGTTTGCTTCTATAGTCTGGCCAACAGGAGTTGGCACTCGGACTCGAGGTGCATTGCGTAAAATAGATTATTCACAAATGCGGATTTCTGTCCACGCTTCGTGTACTCCTATTTAGCAGAAGTACATGCAAACTACGCAGGACGACTTGAGTCCAAGTGCCAACTCCCACTGGCCAGACTATAGTATCAGGCTTCATGATTCAAAATTTTTTCCACCTTTGAAAAGATTCTTCATTGATAATTTTTGTCTAAGTACGTCGTACT
Source organism: Epsilonema sp. ZAB3_2 (assembly GCA_030247985.1). NCBI lineage: Eukaryota > Metazoa > Nematoda > Chromadorea > Desmodorida > Epsilonematidae > Epsilonema > Epsilonema sp. ZAB3_2. Next base: position 25,047 of record JASAMW010005707.1, on the reverse strand, counting down.
CGTAGTGATTTTCTTGGCTATTTACTGATGGCCCGTTCACAACGGATGCTGAACGCCGACTTTGACGCTGCGTAGCCTCCAGCGTCAACGCGAACGCCAACGCAGATATTGACGTTCAACGCAGATTATGGAAAGCTATGCAAATCTTTATTTTACTCCAATAATAATGCCGGCATAGATATGATGATGCTGTTTGGTACATACGTACATATTTGATCAAGTTTACGCCAATGTTTGCTACTTTTATCTGCGATCGCTAATATCTGCATTGAACGTCAATATCTGTGTTGGTGTCAAACGTCGATATCTGCGTTGGCATCGAACGTCAACGTCGATATCTGCGTTTGCATCGAACGGCGATATCTGCGTGGCTTTGCGTTGACGCCGGCGGCGATCGTCAACGTCGGCTTTCAGCGTCCGTTGTGAACGGGCCATGACAAAGCGGTAGCTGTCTCCTGAATGAACAGCGCATGCCATGCATGCGGCTGCATCTGATGAGAGAAGCGGAAACACAGTGGCTGAAGAGATAGAGCGCGAAGAGAGGAGGCGTTTGGTGTGAGCTACTAGGTGCGAGTGGCCACTGGCTTGTCGTGCCTGCTTGCATCCTGGTACTGTTGTACTTTATGTAGGTATCTGTGTACTGTATGTACTAGGTATTTACTGGGCCAGTGCGACATTAGTAGATGAAAAAATTGTATACTACTGGCTGGTACTGAAGCTGCAAATGTATGCAGTATCTGCATTTATGCAGTGATGATGTTTGGTGGGTGGGTAATGGTATGTACGTACGTGTACATACAATGATTCTGATATGTTTCCTGGAGGACTCTTGACATTGCTTGAGAGATGAAAGCTGTGCCTTTATGTGTGAATGTGCAGAAATGAGTGTGAAAGTGTGTGAGTGAACAAAATATAGGCTTAAACTGGTACTCGAAAATTATGCTTGTGGGTACTCGAAATACTCGAATGATACTCGAATTGCGTTTCATACTATGCGCGAGCACCCTGTAACGGTACGTACATACATAGTAATTACATATTTACGTACGATGAGGTATTACGTACGAGTAGAAAAGTACGGTTCGAGGACGACTGCTCATTTGTTTTGTTGCTGGTCTGGTGCATTCCTTACACGGGTTTGCTCAGTTTTGAACTTTAAATTCAAACTGTCGTGTCATGAATTCACGGAATTTCTTATGCATGTAGTGTACGTACGTGTTATTTTTATTTTCCTCCAGTAACAGTTTTGCTTTGCCGTGGTGGTCATATGTGAAATTTTGATGAACGAGCAGCAGATTGTTTCCGATAGATGAAGTGTGTTTTTGCGATTACATGTTGCACTTGGTTGAATTGATTTGGAATAAATTTGTTGGTTGTAATTCTCAGTTGGACTTTGGACTGTTGCATTATTCCATGGGTGTACGTTTGGTTCATACTCCAGTACTTTTTGCGATGGCGAACAAGCTGACGATTGTACCACCGTTTGTGTACATAGGAAAATAAGTTTAGTGCTGTGGGGTAAAACCGAACCGCATGATTGGATTCTGTCCACTGAAGCTAATAAAGCTAATCTATCTGGAAATGCTCCTACGGTCCGGATTTACCCCTCGATAACCGTTGCTACAGATTTTCGCGGGACATGCAATCTGCGCCCAAGGTCAACCGACAATTTCTACATTGTTGCTGCAAGCGCTTATACTCGTCGTCGACTTCCAAGTCACCTCCAGAATCGGATGTGCTCTACCGTGATCTGCAAGAAAAAGGCAACGCCTCCATTGACGATGACTGGCCGCCAAAGAAGAAGAAGGAGGGGAAGGACGAAAAGCGACAGAGGCCGAGGATAGATCCCGCGTCCACCTCCGTCTTTCTCTTTCCCGGTCAAGGCGCCCAGTTTGTGGGCATGGGCAGGCAGTTGGACCAGTACCCGAACGTACGCGACATGTACGAGAGCGCCAGCGAAATATGCGGCTTGGATCTCTGGCATCTATGCGCCGAAGGGCCGGCGGAGCAACTGAAAAGAACGGATCTGTGCCAACCCGCCATCCTGGTGACGTCATTGGCTGCGGTGGAGAAGCTGAAGTGTGAACAGCCAGAGGTACGTAAGGGGAGCTTCATAAAGTACGTCACGCTAAAATTCATCCGTCTCACCCCCCCCCCCCCCCCTGCGTCACGCTTTTTTTGCCGTTACCCCTTCCCAGTATGCTTATGTACAAAGAGTGACACATTATCACGCTAACCTCAATTCGTCCCAATCCCCTCTATTTTTGCGTGCCGTACTTTATGAAGCTCCCGTAAGTTACAGATGCCATGTCACCTAGACAAGTGTGCAGCAGTGCAATGAATGATGGTGCTGATGCTGTTTTATGCGGTGGAGAACTGCGTAGCGACGGCTGGATTCAGTCTGGGAGAATTCACTGCGCTCACTTTCGCTGGAGCACTCAGTTTCGAAGCAGGTGCGTGAGTTAGTAGATGGTTACGCATACAGTACATACTGTAGTACAATTGAAAGATTTGTATTTATCATCACGTTGTTACCATGAATGCAGCTATTGTCGGTTGTTGAAGAGAAGGTACTGCGCTCGCTGTCCGTCTTGCGCGGAATAGTACACTTTTGTTCAATTTCACAGACTGTAGTATGCTTGGGTTTCAGCCGTTCGATTGGTAAAAGCGCGTGGTGAAGCCATGCTGAAAGCCTGCGAACAGGAAGCGTCTGGTCTGCTCACCGTTGCATTACGAGCTGCATCGAAACTCGGACTCGCTTTGGAAACGTCAAGGAAATACATGGAGTACGTATGTACGTACATGCACTTATTTATCCCTACGTACCTACGTATACGTACTACAGTCTTGCTTCTTTAAAACATCCGTGTGCGCTCTCCTATCTGGTGGCTGTACACATCTGGTTGGCTTTCCCCATCGCCCCTCCTAATTGAGTAAGGGTAGAGGTGGCCCAAATTGCCCTTCAGCCGGCCCAAATTTTGAATCACCCCGCACTATCGTACTTTTCTTTTCAGGAGACTTGGTCACTCTTCGCCGATTTGTCAGATCGCCAGTCATTTGTTTGTTCAGTGTAAGGTGATAGGCGGACACGAAGAAGCGCTGGAATTTCTTAGTCGCAACGCCGCCGAGTTCCAATTGGGTGGCACCAAGCGTCAGCCAGTGAGCGGCGCCTTTCACACGCCCCTCATGCGTCCTGCGGAGGCCAGACTGAGCGACGCCCTGGGCGCCGTCAGATTCCAACCGCCGCTCATCCCCGTCTACTCCAACTACACCGGAAAGCCACACGGCGGACGAGACGCCACGGGCGTGCAGGTACGCAAGCAGCTGCTCAAGCAACTCTACAAGCCTGTGCTCTGGGAACAGTGCATGCATGACATATTCGACCGACGCGTCTACGAGACAGCCTTCCCCGCATGCTACGAGCTGGGCCCTGGCCATCAGCTCACCACCATACTCAGGAAGATTAACGGCAAAGCTGCAGCCAATGCCAACGCTATTCCAGTTTGAGGCACCATTTGGACTGTACTACATACAGTATGCGCTGTCCGTGGTCTAAGTGACGGATTGTATAGTATGCACATATAGATTTCTACTGAGTGTGTGTGTACGTGTGTTATGTAATCCTGCGAGGTCAGAAATGCAAAATAGAATAATACTTTACAAAACGAGCTACCACCGTATATGTTTGGACGAACGACACGACATAAACAAATATAGATAGGTACAGTTTCAATAAATACATAAGGCTATGCTCTACTATTATACATATAGCCACCCTCTCTTCCTGTGTCAAACCCTCAATTACCGTGTCCTTGCCTTACAGTGAAAACAGAAACCAAAAGCAAACAGTAGGCAGCCTATAAAAAGCTTGGATGGAGCAGTAGACAGAAATGGCCTGTGTGCAATCAGCGTATGCATTACGTATTCTATTCATTCACCCATATATGCGGTTTAGGTTATCCTTGTGTTGTCGTTCGTTCCACAAAGTCCACGAATGCAAGGTGGTTGTGTGGTGGGGCGAGTTGGAGTTCAGTTTCCGGTGACGGGCTGGGGAAGGGCGGCGGTTGCCTGTGCGGAGGCGGCGGCGAGGGCGACGGGAGCGGCCACGTTGACGGGCGAACTGTGGCCGGAAAGACGGGCGGCGCCGACCGCCGGCTGACTCCCGCGACGCTGCTTCTCGTCTTGCACGATCGCGTCTGCAACACAGCCCCAGCTACCCCAACTGTCTCGTAATGGCGCAATCGCATTGGAAGGGAAATGAGCTCGGCGGATGCATGGCTTTTCATGTGTCGAGCCAGATATCGAGCATACGCCCAGCACATTGGTCATGTGGCTAACATGCCAGCCAGACACCACCAAGCTTTGTGACAGCTTGCTAGGGGTTACCGAGCTTTACTTATTGTCGCCACCAGTTAGATAGGGGAGACCATGAATCAGTTTCTCTTTCTCTCTCTTTCTGGCCCGTCTAGGTATGCACGTATACAAATGGTCAATGGTAGACAGACAGTATTCTAAAATCTGTATCGCTAGCCGGGATAGAGTGTCGTTCTTTGCTTACAGAAGTATGGATGATCCATGGCATCTCTGGCGGTCAGTCGTTCCTGATGGTCGTAGCGCAGGAGTTTGTCGAGGAAATCCAGAGCCTCCGGAGAGACCAAGTGCTGATTCTCACTGTGCACAAAGCGCTCCCATCGCTTGCGAGAATGTCTATATATGCACAAAGCAGCCCAGTCATGAAGGAACGTGCGCGTATTGTACGCACGGGGTACATATAGCCTATGATTGTGCAGGTAATTTGGGCCTGCTGGGAGGAGGGGGGTTAATTCGGGCCACTAGGAAATCAGCAAACGTACAACCACTAGACAGCAGAGCGCACAGGATGATTTTGAGAATCCGATCACCAAAACAATTCCCCAACTGGAAACAAGTAGGTTGGGGGTGGCTAGAATTAACCCCGGCCCGAATTACCCCGAACTATCACATGTAAATAAATACGCAACATAGGTAGACAGCAGACAGGTTCTTGTTGGGACATGCAGGTAGGCCAGTGTGTATTGTACCTTCCAAGAATGTCGTTGAAGCGAGGATCCAATTCGATTTGGTACTTGTCCAAGTACTCGTACAACTCTTCAGTGCCCAGCACTTTCGCAATACGCACCAACTATCAAACAGTGCACAACATGCATGCATGCTGTAGAGATACCTTTGTTTGTACATCACAGCACAATGCGACCACTCTGTTCTTTGTTTAGTACTTATACCGTGTGTTACCTGGTCGTAATTGTCGTGTCCGTGGAAGAATGGCTCCTTTCGAAAGATCATACTCGCCAACATACAGCCCAAACTCCACATGTCCAACGAGTAGTCGTACATCTACACACAAACAAGGTTGACGCTGATACCTCTCTAAATGCTGCCAAGGCGAATTTTTTGCTAATGACACTGACTGACCTGATAATCTACCAGAAGCTCGGGTCCCTTGAAATAGCGGGAAGCCACGCGCACATTATACTCCTGACCGGGATGATAGAACTCTGCCAAACCCCAATCAATAAGCCTCAACTGCAAACATTCAACGTACTTACCGCACCACTGCACAAGTGTACACACGTAATGTGGTAATGTAAGTACGTGCATGCATACGCTGCTTGCTCCGTCTTACAGTGCGTTGTTCGTGATCAATCATCACATTGTGCGGTTTCACATCCCGATGCATGATACCCATGCTGTGGCAGTAATCCAGAGCCTAAAAATATATCCAGATCCAGACTTCCATTCAACATCAACACTCGTCCCATCTGTAAAAGTTTTTAGATTTTTAGCCCTTATGAAGTTAGTTTATGCCAAAGCTTTCAAACCAGGAATTTGAAGGTACTTTCTCTCCATACTAGTATTTGCTCACTTTTAGGAGTTCGTACAGATAGTAGCGAATGTCGTAGTCCGTCAATGTCTGATACAGTTGCTGAAAGCAATCACGAAACAGAGTATCTTATCCATCTGCAGGTACCTATTTATATAAAAGTTTCGCTTTTCGCTATCAACTAAATTCCAACCTTGAAATCGGTATTGTTGACGTATTCGAAAATAAGCGCTGGTGTCCGACTGATAGGATCCTTGACTACATCCAACAGCGCAATAATATTCGTACCGCCTCGCAAATTCTCCAAAATCTTGATTTCCCGCTTAATTTTTTTCTTTTTCACTGGCTAAACACAACACGATCACCGTGCTACTTTTCCATTAGGCCGCACCAGCTCAATAATCCATAAAAACACGAACCTTTAAAATCTTGATAACACATTTCTCGTCGCCAGGAACCTTGAATCCTTCGAAAACTTCGCTGTACTTGCCACGCCCCAGCTTTCGCAATAACTGGTAATCGTCAATGCTTCTGAAAAATTGGTTAGTCTCGCTCTCGCGTCTCCATCTCGCATACCGTATTTACCTGTGCATAGCCCCATGGGGCTATGCAAAAATTGAGAGGTCCTATATGGGGCTATGCATAGGGGGGGGCTATGCATAGGGGGGGATATGCATAGGACATTTTTTATGTTTTTGAGAGGTGCGCAGAGGCATATTTTTTAGGCCAAAAGCACGTGATTTAGGGCATAATTGAGGTCAAACCAGGGTTATTCTAGTACAATACACGCCCAAGCAGGCTTATAGGCATCTTAGCTTGGTGTGGGAGTGCCTATGTGTAGGTTATGACCAGCTTATGTAGGTAGGTTCAGGTACCCTACAGTACATATGGGGCTATGCATAAGGGGGGGCTATGCATAGGGCATTTTTTATGTTTTGCCAATATGGGGCTATGCATAGGGGGGGGCTATGCATAGGGGGGCTATGCACAGGTAAATACGGTAGCTCAGCAGCATGCACCCAAAAACCAAATAGGTATGGTTGAAATAAGAAAAAGTGTCAACAAAATTATACTTGAAACTCTTCACTTTGTACGTAAGTACACATAGAAACCATAGAAACGACACTTTTCCTGGCGTTTCAGAAAAGGTGTCGGCAAAAAATTTATACATTTATTTAGTGTCGTCTTTTACGTAGTGAAGTCAAGTATAATCGTTTTGACACATTATTTCAACCAAATCTAGTGCAAATAACATAGAAGCGTACGCTTTTACCCCCACTCAATCACATGGCACTCGTAGTCCCAGTATTCGCGCGGTTTCTGCAGGTTCACATCGGAATAAACGCGACCGCGGCTAGGAAGAGGCATCCTGCGCTTTCTCCTGGGAAATATTAGCGGATAACGACGAGTCCTGCTTGCGAAGTTTCTCTCGGGAACGCGGATAAAAAGCAGAGCACAGAAGCTCACAAAGCTGAAGAGAAATCAGACACGTGCGAATCGCACGACCGATGGTCGATGGTCTGTCGTGTACGCCACAAATGACAACTTGGACCGTATGTACACGCTTACCGATAAGTTTTACTCGTTCTGGAATGAGGTCAGCCGATAAGTGGGTCGTCCTTATTCTGCATACCCAAAAATTGGCCGTTCCTGCTTCTTCTTTTCTCTTTTCAGGAAGGCCTAACAACGCCAAAAAAAGCGCTTTATCCTTTTTATCTTCTTGTTTCCGCTTCGCTTCTTTCGACTGGGCGTTTAGTTAGTTTTGTTTTGTGTAGTTTAGGTTGCAGCAGTTGCAGTCCACGGTCACGGACATCAAAACCATTTCAACCTTCGCAACGCCGGCATGCAGTCGTTCACAACTTGGCTATGATGGTTACTTTGGTCACTAGTCGACAGCAGACAGGATTTTCAGCTCACTCGCACCTAGCACGTAACGTATACGCACCTAGAACAGGCGACGGATTCCCCCATACTCTGCCCGTCACACGCGCTTTTGTGCCACCCGACGAACAAAATTATTCTCGCACCTTTCTCTTCCCTGCCCGTCAGACGAAGGCTTTGTCCTCGCACCGCCTACACTTCCCTCTTCCTCACAGCGGCAGACGGCCACTTTTACACAATTGGTTCTCTTCGCTTTTCCTCTTCGCTTGTGAACAAAACATGGCCACTCGTCGCGTCACACAGCGCTTTTGTTTCTCTCACCCTTCCCGTCGGTCTTTCGCTCTTTCCCGCTGCTTGTGCACAAAACATGCCAGTCGCCGGTGGCAGACACACGCACGCTTGCGTTCTCTTCACTTCTTTCGCTCTCCTCCCTGCTTGCGTACAAAGCACGCCTACAAATTTGTTCTTCGCTTGCCCACACCGCGCACAGACCAAAAGAACTCGTCCCGTCACACAGGCAACTTTCTTTCACGTAGCGAGCAAGGTGTGTGCAAGGTGCGAGGAAGGTGTGAGCTCGTCGCTGTCAGACGAGAAGTTGTGGGTGCGGGCAAAAGTACTCATGCTGTCAGACTGCTGATGAGGTGCGAGCTGAAGTCGGACCGTATACGTCGGCTCCTGTGCTTCAACACACAAGACCGACGTGCTCGGTCCGAGTAAATTGGCCTGTCTGCGGTCGACTAGTGTCTCTCTTTTAGTAACGTAAACTGTAATGGTATGAGCAAAAATATGAGTGAAAGCACTTTTCTTGCATTGAAGGAACATACGGCTCCAAGAAATACAATCCACTGACAGTAGTCGACAGCAGACAGGATTTTCAGCTCACTCGCACCTAGCACGTAACGTATACGCACCTAGAACAGGCGACGGATTCCCCCATACTCTGCCCGTCACACGCGCTTTTGTGCCACCCGACGAACAAAATTATTCTAGCACCCTTCTCAATTATTCTCGCACCTTTCTCTTCCCTGCCCGTCAGACGAAGGCTTTGTCCTCGCACCGCCTACACTTCCCTCTTCCTCACAGCGGCAGACGGCCACTTTTACACAATTGGTTCTCTTCGCTTTTCCTCTTCGCTTGTGAACAAAACATGGCCACTCGTCGCGTCACACAGCGCTTTTGTTTCTCTCACCCTTCCCGTCGGTCTTTCGCTCCTTCCCGCTGCTTGTGCACAAAACATGCCAGTCGCCGGTGGCAGACACACGCACGCTTGCGTTCTCTTCACTTCTTTCGCTCTCCTCCCTGCTTGCGTACAAGCACGCCTACAAATTTGTTCTTCGCTTGCCCACACCGCGCACAGACCAAAAGCCACTCGTCGCGTCACACAGGCAACTTTCCTTCACGTAGCGAGCAAGGTGTGTGCAAGGTGCGAGGAAGGTGTGAGCTCGTCGCTGTCAGACGAGAAGTTGTGGGTGCGGGCAAAAGTACTCATGCTGTCAGACTGCTGATGAGGTGTGAGCTGAAGTCGGACCGTATACGTCGGCTCCTATGCTTCAACACACAAGACCGACGTGCTCAGTCCGAGTAAATTGGCCTGTCTGCGGTCGACTAGTAAGTATGTATAATCATACATCACGTGCAAGCAATACGGCAATGGCAACACAATACTGAACAATGCAAATTCGCAGCGAGATACACTCTTTGCGAATAAGCCTGCTTGGTTATGTGTGTTGCGCAGTGGTCAACCGGTTGTGCAGCCGATGCTAACTGACTGTATGGTGAGTTGCGCAACCGACGCCAACCGACATTAAGGAAGTTGCGCAACTGACGTCAACCGACAAATGGGGCAACGGTTGGCGTCGGTTGCACAACCGACGCCTGTCGGTTGGCGTAGGTTGCGCAACTCTCCCCATATGTCGGTTGGCGTCGGTTGCACAACCGGTTGATCACTGTGAACACAGTGAGGAGCCGTTTGAGGAGGAGTTATTTAACGTGCGTGTCAGCAAATTGTAACTTGCTTCTTCGGTAGCAAACGCGCTGGCTTCACGGATTCCTCTTGCAGTGTGACCGCCTTTCGAAGTTTTGGTTCTGGTGCTTCTGATCGCCTGCGTGTTTCGAGCAAATTCGAAGCCTCGGCAAGATCCAAGGATCTTGAGCGTCTTTTTCCCAACAGGGAGCGTCTACGTGTGTGTGCCAGTTGGACAAGTGGAATATGATGCTGCAGATGCAAGCCGTCGGTGACTCTGCTTCGTATGTTTGTCCAGTTGAAGCGACTTCCTGCCGCTGTAGAGATGCTGGTCATGCGAGTTGGTTCGAAACTCTGTCTGCGTCCTCCTCCAGTGGTCAACATACTGCCGCTTCTGGTTCTGGGAACGATGAGATCGCGCAGTTGCTGACGAAAGTGATCGCTTACCAGACAGAAGAGGAAGAAGTTGCTGGCTTTCCCAGTGGCCAGCAGACAGTTGGACAGTTGGACGCAAACGAAATAGGAGTCGGGCATCTGCCACGCATTCATATCGTTGGCCAGATGCCAAATTGCGAGAACAGCAGACGGAAGATTTGCAGCGACGAACACGCTGACGATGGAGGCGACGGTGAAGCTTATTTTCCGCTCCTGACTCCGATAGATCTCCTCTGCCTGTCGTCCTCCACCTCCTCCACTGACTGCTGATTCACGATTCTCCCCACCGCTGGTGGACGTTTTCAACATGCCTTTCTGTCGTCTCAACGACAAGATAAGCAGGCTGTTGAGCAGCAATAGCAGAAATATGGGGAGAATGACCACCAATATGGCGTGAGCCAAGTACGACGCCTTGAAGTAGGCAATGTGGGGGGCGGAAAAGTAGTTGGCTACCCTGTCGTCGCTGATGGGGATGTTGTGCACGAAAACCTGTGTGCCGTGACACATGATGTATTTCCTTACGAAGGCAAAGTTCTGGTAGAACGTGAGAGCGCAGGTTAAAGGGGAACTTTGCGCTGAAAATTCGGGGTAAGGCCACACACATCATTAGATAGAGCATAAAAAATGCTGCAAAACGCACCAAGTCCCATCCCTCTACGTTGCATCATTCTTGAGTTACAGGCACAATACTGATCAGTGAGCCAGAAACTCAGCTTGAGAGCACGTAGCTCGCTAACCACTGCACCAATCTGAATAATTTTTCTACCACCGTGTGCTCCGTTTGGTGTTCTACCTTTTTGTTGTATAAAGTTTCGCTGTATCTTCACTGCCTGTGGAATGGGAAGCCAAAAAACGTGTGTCGTTGCGCAGTTTAGCACATACTTCGTCCATGACGGGGACGTGGACGAAATATGTGCTAAACTGCGCAACGACACACGTTTTTTGGCTTCACATTCCACAGGCAGTGAAGATACAGCGAAACTTTATACAACAAAAAGGTAGAACACCAAACGGAGCACACGGTGGTAGAAAAATTATTCAGATTGGTGCAGTGGTTAGCGAGCTACGTGCTCTCAAGCTGAGTTTCTGGCTCACTGATCAGTATTGTGCCTGTAACTCAAGAATGACGCAACGTAGAGGGATGGGACTTGGTGCGTTTTGCAGCATTTTTTATGCTCTATCTAATGATGTGTGTGGCCTTACCTCAAATTTTCCGCGAAAAGTTCCCCTTTAAGAATGTGATCAAGATGATGGTCAGAAGAATTTGGCGTCTCTTCAGCCACAGATGTGCTTTGAATGGAAATTGAATTGCGATTAGCCGCTTGACAGTTACAGCTAGCACAAACCTAAAGCAGTGACGGACGGCGCATTGTGCGCATTTTTGTACTAAGTGTCTCAAAATAAACCGTCCACCTTTCCGAGCATGTAACTCTGGAACCACATCTTAGATTTTCATGCGGTTTCTTTTATTTTGTAGCCAAGGCATCAACGCAGGTGTGTACAAAATTTCAACTATTTCGTCCACATACTTCGGAAATTGCGACGGGTTTGAATCTCGAAGCTCAAAATCGACGTTTTTCTTCAGTATGGAGAAAAATCTCGGTCTTATTCTTTCAAGATACCCAGTTCAATGCGTTTGCACCCTGGCACTGGGGCAATGCATGAGATACGCATTATCTAGCATTTTGGAACATCTTTTTTCATTACGAGGCTAATTTTGTTTGGACCATGCACAGAAGACCCCCTAATCGGCACTATAGCAGTTCGAAAAACCCTCGGTTTTGACCGCCGAGGAAAGAGCGTGTTTGAGCAGCTTCCACTTGGCCTATGAAGTTCAAATTTTGTACACATGTGAGTTGAAGCCTTTGCTACAATTTTTTTTTTTGGCGAGACCGTACCCCACAGGGTCGGCTGTATAGGTGAAACCCACCTAGTCTCCTCTGAACCTTTAACAACGCCCGTTATGGTGGGCCAGTCCAGTGCCACAAGGCACGACCAACAATGGCCCGAACCAGGGAAGGGCCTGGCACGAAGCCGAACAGCCATCAGCGACCACTGGTCGGGGTGTGCAGACCCGAAGGAAAGCACTGGTGCCTTTAGAAGCCAGCGAGCGGGCGCACCATACTGCCGCTGGGGTTGCCAGTCGCTTTACCCACCTGGCGAGAGTGGGAACTCATGACGCAGAGGACGGCAGATCGGACGCAGCCCGTCTTACCGCCTGCGCCACGAGCGCGACCCTTTGCTACAAAATACAAAAAACCGCATGAAAATTTAAGGTGTGTTTCCATAGTTATATGCACTGGAAGGTGGACGGTTTATTATGAGACAACTTGTACATTCTATGAATTAGCTATACAACAGATGAATATTTTACCAGTTAGATGCAGACGAGAACCAATTGATGATGAAGAGAAAGTGATGTCGATTTGAGCGGTAGAACATGTAATAGTTTTCGCTTAGAGCCATGGTTTTGAAGGAAGCTAAGAAAATAAAAATTTTCGACAAAAAGTAGAGAATGTCCGCGAAAGCCATGGATGACAGGAAGAAGTTTGCGTTGCTCATCCGAATAGACTTCATGCTCAAAAGTACCGTAAGATTGAGAATGTTGCCTGCAATTCCTATGATGAATTGCAGTGGGAAAATCCAGTGATAGAGAAAGATCTCTAAGGGTTCTTTGACCAGCATAAGCTGGGATTCATTCAGACAAATTTGGCTGAAGTTGGTCGGCATGATTTCAGGTGCGCGCACAACAATTACTGTACGCGATTGTGTGATTGATTTGATGCTGTCCGGCGAGTGAAAACCGGAAAGTACAAATTGCTGCTTCATCATTGCTATGTATAGTTTCCGGGTCCGACTACATGTACGTACTGCATGTACGTATTCGAGAATAAACGTTGTGCGACCTCGAGTTACTGTACATATTAAAGCCACGAACTGGCTATTTTGGGGATTTGCTCACGATCGGCCACAGACGTATGTATGTACGTAACGCTCACGTGTATCATACGCGCAAAACAGTTCGTAAGCCCAAGCCCAAGGACTACAGCAATAACAAGCACGATATTGTATACAGTATCGTATGTACGTACAGTAGTATATTATGTACGTACAGTACAGCGTACAGTATTGTACGTACGTCCATGAGTATGCAACCTGTACAATCTAATTTGCGACCACTCAATTTTTACGCGCTATTTTTCCACTTCATCAGTTTCCGTCTCTCCGTCATATCATACGCAATAAGTTGTCTAACGTATTACAGTGCAGTACGTACGTACAGTAACGTAGGTAGGCAGGCTACACCTCATTCAATCAGTTTTCACGTGTGAGTTAATGCTGCTCAGTTTTCATCAGCAATAAATTCTCGGTTTCTCCGGTTCCGCTACGTGTTCGCTGCTTTGCTGCCAGATCCTTCATCGGCACTCCGACTGGAATCGACTTGGAGCGAACGCGCACAGTTCCAGGATGAGGGTTATGGCCGCCAGCTCCGCTGTTTCGGGGCTGCTGCTGTCTGCGCAGAGTATGCGTGAAGAGAGTAGTGAGAAGTGTGCTTCTTCGGTGACCGTTTGTGGTTGTGCTGGTGAGTGCTTGAAACTCGGCTCCTTCAAATAGACATGAAACAGGGTGTAAATTTTTTCTGATGGCTGTTGCGGTATCTCCTGTACCCCACCACTTGCTAATACATGTTACCCCGCCGCTTAACAACGTAGTACATGTACAACTATAATACATTAAATAATGTAGGTACTGTAGGTACAGTATACATTTACGTACATGGTACACGTAGGAGCGTACTTTACCTGCCGTACTCGTACTTCTCCTACGGCTGGCGTGAAGACATCGAGCCAGCCACCGGCCGCAACGACCACGTGCGAAAAGTCCGTGCTCGCATAACTCGCGTCGAAAATGGTCGCTGCTCATGCAGAAGAGAAAGAAGTTGAGCGCCTTCCCAGTCGCCACCAGACAGTTGGAGATCGCAACGGCTTCGTAGAACGCCGTCGGCATTCTGCCCGAGAAGTTCTTCGTCAGATGCCACATGCCGAGTACGGCAGACGGTGAGTTAGCGAAGAGAAACACGCTGACGATGCAGGCGACGGTGACGGCGATTTTGCGCTCTCGACTTCTGTGTTGATCTCGCAGCTGCTGTTCCGCCTGCCGTCGAGAATCTATCCTGCTGCTTCCCGAACTGCTCGCGTCAGCAGCTCTTAGATAGTCTCGCTGGCGCTTCAAAGACCAAATTAGCAGAGAGTTTAGCAGTAGCAGAAGCAAGGTTGGCAAAATCACCACGAGAACCGCGTGCAGGAAGAACGAGACCCGATAATACAGTTTGAGGCTGCTCGAGTAGAGATATGCCACCTCTCGTCGCGTTATTGGCATGCTGTGAATGTAGATCTGCGTTCCCCAGCATATGTTATGCAGTCTGACAAAGTCAAATTCCTTGTAAAGAACGAGGAAAAAGCTGGCAATTGCGACGGCGACAATACAGGCGAGAATTCGACCTCGTTTCAGCCATAGCGCAGCTCGCAAGGGATATCGAATCGCAATCAGACGTTCTACCGTAACCGCCAAAACGAACCTGAATAAATAAAGGAGAAAAACTGAAGGTACATTACGAAGAATGTATGTACGTACAGTAAAGTTTGTTTTAGAGGTATTAGATCCACTATGACAATGCCCAACCCAGGCGCCTTTAACCCCCTTCCTAATCCGAAGTGCCCGCTTGTCCGTGGACACCCGGCGGAAGGGGTTTGCCCCGTCCGTGGACGGGGTTTGTTTTTCAAGAAAAAGTTGCCAAAACGTCAAGAAACAAGGCAAGAACGGAAGGCCTACACGTCAAAACCGCTCGAAAATCTTCTCCTCGGCTCCACCAATGGCTGTTTCCTCTTGTCGGCATCGAAATCCAGTCCTTGAGCTTTCTCCGCTTCCTCTTCAGAATATATTGAAAATAACAAAAAATAAAAAGCGACGAAATTTATCATTTATTTGCAGCCGTTAGCTCATTCGAGAAACCCTGCCCTCCATTTTGCCAAAAATCACTGCTGCCTACCACGGAAGCCGACTTTTCCTCCTTGCGAATTACTTTTTTCTTCAGAAACGAACCCCGTCCACGGACGGGGCAAACCCCGTCCGCCGGGTGTCCACGGACAAGCGGGCACTTCGGATTAGGAAGGGGGTTAAATCGTACAGATTGTGCATGTATGTAATACCAAATGGATGCGGTAGAAAACCAATTTTTGGCCAGCAAAATGCGATGTTTCTGGGAACGGTAGAACCGATAGTAGGACTGCCAGGTTGCCACAGATGGAAAGGAAGCGAGAAACCGGGGTGCTTTTGCCAGGAAATAGAGGATATCGGCGACGGCCATGGCAGAGAGAAAGAGATTGGCGTTGCTCGCTCTCATCTTCTTGGCACCCAACAGCACACTGAGATTCAGTAGGTTTCCACAGATGCCCACCACAAACTGGAACGGGAACACGTAGTGAAATATGGCCACCTCGATCGCGTCTTTCACCAGTCGCAGCTGGAACGGATTCATACAAATTGCACTGAAATTTGTTGACGATGCAGCGGTAGGAGTCACGCTAATGTTGGCTGCTGTGCTCGTTCTGTTAAACTCAGCAGCAGTTCCGGCGGAAGCCATTTTAACGCGGCATACGGTAATGGATAGTTACGGATATCGACAATATAGTGTGAGACAGCAAGTTTACGATCAGGGGGCGGATAACATCAGCAAATCCCAGGTGAATTCGATATACGACCTCGAATTACGTTGTCCAGTACCGTACAGTATACATAGTATAGCTAGCTAGCGCTTTCTTTCATACGCTACTTTTGATTAGCTGGTAGGTGGCGACTGGCGAGAGAGTAGAAAAGGCTGCACGGCAACCGGAAAAGCCACCACAACAACAGGCGTTGAACAGAGAGAAGTTGATGAGAGGATTAGCAGTGAGGAAAGTACGAAGGAATTTCAATCCAACGTTGTTGATGCATACATACGTGGTATGCCTACTTTTTCGTTTTGTAACGTATAGATTCATACTTCGTTAGGTGCTCACTTTGCCTTGTAACTTGGTCGATGGTTAATGTACGCCGACTCCGACTGACAAAGTGAAACAATTTTAACACGAAAATGCGCAGCCTCGGGTGGAAATGAAAAGCACTGGTCGTTTGCTTCACCCATAGTACAGGATACGCACAGGAGTATTTCGAGAATGAGTTGCTGTTTGCTTTCTGCGTTTTCTATTCTCATATTGTCGAAGCTTCAATCTTCTTGTATCATTAGCTTTCGTTTCAGCTCCCTAACCCGGCGCTTCCATTTCCGAACGGAAGGGGCGGAGGATGAATTGCGGCGTTTGACGTGAGATTACAGATCACAAGGGCGGCTAAAAGAGATGATCGCACATTTACCGATTTGCGATCCTTTCCTGAGTGAGGGAGTATACGGTTTTCTTTTTCTACCGGCGCAACTTCTTGTTCGGCGATAGGGCGGGGGCGCACATTATGCTATTGCCGAAACTAAAACACCATTGTTCTCACATCGCACACAGTCCAGTGAAATATTCGCACAAGCCTAGAATTATGCTTTTTCGTTAATTACAACTGCGATAAGCAATCACAAAATAGCTGATATGACAGCAAAAATACTGTATTCAATTGGCAAGACCAGCAATTTTTAAAACACAATACGAGCGGCACTCAATAGCTCAGTAAACCTATTATTTTAGACATACTATTAACCTGAGTGTGCTCTATGTAGTTACAGTCGAACATTATGTTATGTGTATGTACTGTAGGAAAGCAAACAAGACAGCCAAGTCATACATGTAGCATGCATAGTACGCATAGCAAGACAAACAGCACGAAAGTGTGACACAGACACAGGATATTCGTAAAGATAACATCCCAAAAGCTGATGGATCTGATCGTTGTATGTACATACAGTATGTACATTATATCAACCTGAGCTGACTAATAGGGATAGGACACAGAACTTTCGTGAGCAGTGGCTGAAGACTATAGGCCTACTGTGTGTATTGGTAGTTGGTACTTAATGTACAGAACACTTACAATATGCACCAGAAATAAATTGTGGCTGTGGGATTCAGTCCAGCTTTTCCGCTTGCCGCTTTTTGTATGCCCTGAGCGCCCATACAGCACCATATCCAATGGCAGATAATGTTGCACATCCCAGAAGGGTCATCACAATAGTTCTGTGCTCATCCTACAGTATTACACACAGAAAATCACGAAAGTGAAAGTGAAAGAAAATGGCAGTAAAGCAAAGTGATTATCTTACATACTGTAAAGTTTGGTGTATAACCCGATATCGAATATAACCCGAGCAAATTGGTCGATTTTGAGTTTTTGTATTGTATATAACCCGATATCGGGTAATACACGATACGTTTTTCATGCAGCAGCGAATGCAGCTTTTTGCCCATTTTCAGCAAAAAAAACGGATATTTGGAGGCAAAAAGCGAAATCGCATAGCAATTTGAAAAAATGCATTGAAATACTAGCCCAAGCAGCCCTTACTGGCACCTGGTGCAAGGTTTTGGAATAGGTTTCCCGTGTGTTCTGTACATACAAAGTCTTGGGAAAGAATCAAGACTGCGATGAGAGACGAAATGAAATGAAACGAAACGAAACGAAATGAAATGAAAGATGAGAGACTGCGAACGGCTAACTAGGACTGAGTCTGCTGTGAAACATTTCGAATTCTCATTATTGGGGAAAGATGGTGGGAAAAATAAGCGCAGTGAAAAAAATGGTATCGAATATAACCCGATATTTTGTATAACCCGATATCGAATATAACCCGAGCGAATCGGTCGACTTTGTTTGTATAACCCGATCGGGTTATACACCAAACTTTACAGTAATATCTTCCAATGCATGCATATGCATCACAGTGCAAAGACATAGCACATATATAGAAAAGACCACTTGTACCTACTTACGGCTCATGGTCTGACATGTACATACTTACTTCATCCAAACATACAGATACAGTACAGGCATGGGAACAAAAAAATGTAAATACGTACACGTACGTACGTATAGGTACATAAAGTCCTAATGGCTGGCTGGCTGCCCTTGAATTAAAGTATCTTTGCTTACCACAACGTCTCCAATTCCTTCCTTTACGTCTTCGTACAGGTCTTCGCTAAAAACTTTGTCTTTCTTTGTCTGCCCAAATAGTCAATAGTAAGCTTGCGACTACTAAAGTGCAGATTGCTTACAGTAACGTAGGAGGATCTGGAACTCGATGTCCTCTTTGTTCCTTGAATTTGTGCAGTGCGAATGAACTGAGACCTCGCAAATCTCGCGCTGTATCCTTGTACCTGAACATCTTTCCTCGGTGGAAGCTATGCACAAGAAACATGCCTCTCATTAGCGCAAATATTTGCATAAAGTTTTGCTTGATATGGTCACCGTCGTACGCGCTTATATTATAGGGTACAGGAGAAAGGTGGGACAGTCGTTTTCATCATCGATCTTGAATCTCTCAGCAACGTCGTCGCTTTCCGAAATGTCCAGCTTGCCCACATTCACCAGACCTCGCAACCTGTCACAAAAACGGCACTTCAGCTTCCCTTGACATCTCCGCACATACATTATCTCACTTTGCCCGGCCGGAGTACACCTTAATTTATCATTGAGCACATAATGTACATAGTGTAGGTACGTACGTACCTTTTTACATTCTAATTGTGGAGCACGACTTACGCAGCTCACTTACCTATGAGCGACGGTCTCCCAAACTGCTACGTATGCGTTGCAGACGGTATCTTTTGAACTGTAGCTAAAGCAGCAGCAACTTTACAGTAGCTTTTATCGTCAATTAGTGTCAAATACGATTCCAATTTGGTTGGTGATGGCGCATTGTACCGTGTGCGTATGTACATGTTGGTACTTACAACATAACAAACCAATCCAGAGCGCCATCGGAGGGTGAATAGGAATCTGTGCGCTCCTCAAAATCATCGTCGTCCAGCTCCAAAGTTGCAACTTCCTCATGTGACCGAATCCATCGTAAAATTGCTCCAGAGTCAGAGAAGTCACCTGTACGTACATATTATGTACATAGAAGCGTAAACACATTTGTTACATGAAAGATCATTTTAATTTGCGACTAGGTGGATAAGGAAAAGAACCTGGAATACCGTCGTATAAAATTGGATTTCGCCTCCTGTAGACGGCGAGAGCTGGAAATGTGTGGATGCCCAGTTTCTGAACATAACTACGGACACACAGCACTGTCGAAAATGCATAAAGTAATCATAGTTAAAAAATGGACAATTTCGCTCATGAATTTCAAAAAGCGAGCTTACCTTTGAGGCTTTCTTGTCAGAACTTTTCACTACCTTCAATAGAAAACATTCGCAACGTCTCACAGGCAGGTGTGTATGTATCATATTACAAAGTACCTAAGTAGTAGTACCGTATTCCCCTCGCCCCCCCCCCCCCCCTTGTAGGCACTACGCATGTTGTAGCAAATATTTCGTATGTACTTCAATGTATGGGATTTCTTCAAGATCGTCGTCGACCTCTTCCAGCTCGTCCAAACTTTCGGCGCAACTGGGACAACGAGTCTTGGTGTCATCTGCAAACAAATATGCGTCCAGTGTCCACTCGTAAAAATACGTCCTGACTGTACCAATAACGTGTAAGTACTGGAAGAATACGCTGCTGCTCACAAAAGAATATGACGAGATTTTTGTCTTCGTCGTCGACGATGTCCTGGATTCTGGCGTCGTTCACCCCCTCGATACTCGACTCCTCTTCGTCATTAGCAGCTTGTTGCGGTTGCTGTTTCACTGCGTTTGGATCTGATTTGGTGGCAGTAAGTAGCAGAAAGGAAAATAGCAGAGACAGGAAAGTGAAGACCAGAAACCTGGTCATACTCCAACCGTAGCCCCGACCCACACCAACTGGACCAGTTGCTTCAAAACGCACAGGGCTGCAGCTGCTCAGAGAGTTGTTCGCATTTTCAGCGCGGCACCTCCCGAAACCTATTTCACCGGTAATGATGAAGTATCAGCAGGCACTCAAAAGCAACCAGAGACTACACCTTCGCAGCAAAAGCTCTTAAAACAGCATAAAGCCCGTATTGATTGTTTCTGAAGCCGCCTATGTCTGAGAGAAGAGTCGAGCAAAAAAAGTTATGCTGTAAAGTTTAGCTGCTCATATGAAGTTTGATTTGAAGGATTGTATTGTAATGCAACTAAAGCAGAGTGTTATGTAAAAGTATGTAGTGCAGCATAGACTGGAATATACACGCCGCTGCGATTCTTAGCGTATTCTTGTCCTGTAATGCTAACGAAGCAGTCCCTACCCTTTCAAAATGGTACCGTACCGTTGCCTCGACAAAAGCATAAATATACCAAACCAAACCCAGACGCCTATCGACGGTCTATCAGTGATCTCCTCTTTGGACCAAGCAAGCTTTTATTTCTACACATAAATCAGACGGCAAGGCATTAGTACTGCTAATGTGCGAGATGTGCAAGCAACTCGTGTACAGTATGCGAAAAATCTCTGGTTCAGCTTCAATACTTTTTCGCCAAGTACTTGAGGAAAGCATAGTGATGTCGCAGACGAAACGGTTTCGCGCTTCCAGTGACAAGAACGGTGGGAAACGTGGAAGCCATTACAGAGCTGCCGATCTCATCTTGAACGTGCTTCAACACAGAGACGACGTAGAAGCACTGGTATCTGTATCCTCCAATTACACTGAGTGTCAGATAATTGCACACCTACAAAATCAAAGAAAACGTACATATGAGCATCCCATAGTACATTGTACAAATCTGGCAGTTTGTGTTTGTGTGTGTACACGTAATGTACGTATGACGTACTTCTGAGTAATCCACGATATTCAGAAAGCACTGATTGAGCCAGAGTCCAAGAATGGCGATGAGTGGTAAATTTGCCATCTGCAATGTCGCCTTCAGACCTGTCAGCTCTCCTTCCACCATATTCTCCACAAGCGGCAGCGTGTGCGCTGTCAAATGCTGCAGGAACACTTCCGGTCCCTCTAAGCACGACCACAGAGTTCTGGCATTGGGATAGGAACCGAAGCGTTGTAGAAAAGCTTGCGTTTGTGAGCGATCGCATTCCATCAGGAGCCAGATGGCGAACAGAAAGCAGTCTCCGCTGGACAATTCGCTTTTCAAAGAGCTGGCGATGGCTCGCAAGTCGGCCATTGCACGACGTCGGTCTGTAATCAGCCTAAGATGGACGGCGTATGCCACTCCCATCTCCCACCACTCATCCTGATCAATTCGCTTATTGGTTGCAGAACTCGCCGAAGAGGAAAATGTGGGCTCCGTTCCTTCCACGTACTTGAGCAGCAGTTCGACGGTCAACGGACGTTGTCGATTAGCAAGGCCGTCAAGGAAAAACGAGAGCAGTTCCGATTTCCGAGATGGAAGGAGCTCGGATCCAGATGACTCAAAGCCGATCTCGCCCTTTTCCGGCTTCGGACCAAGTTTTCGCATCAGAAATCGGGAGGGCTCTGGCACAAAATATTTGGACAGATTCTCTGGATTCAGATCGCTGCAGGACGACGGAAATTTTGTCTTCTTCAAGTCCAATAATCGTGGAGCAGAAATTAGACGAAGATTGAGCAGGAGATAGAGTAGGCCAAGTGATGTGTTGCTGACAAATAGTTCGTTAGTATTTTTGTGTCCCGGAGGCATCCGGGGACCATCGGCGGTTCGACTACAGTAATCCTCCAACGCCTGTTGCACTGTTCGAGCGAGCACAAATCGGGAGGACACGAAGGCCAAATTGCGAGCCAACAGGGCGAGCACGCCGATGCCACTGGTGAAAACTGAAGCGGACATATCGGTGAGTTGAGCCAGGAAATTCTCCAGAAAATCCACGAGTCCCGTCTCCAGAACGGCGGAAACGGGACCGCCGATCCCCGGATGAGCGGCGACGACGAAAAGCAGTGGCGGCGGCAGGGGGAAACGCGGGCGCCACTCCACCACCGCTCGCGACTGCGCCACCGTCATCGGCACTTTCTCCACCGGCGCCGGCTGCCGACTTTTGCCGGTGCTGCGAAGGAAGGCGTTGAGCTGATTCAGGAAACAGTCCACCAAGGTCGGTCCGGCCTCAGTTGGCACGGCGAGGCCAGCCATGTGCGGTGAGAGCAGCAGGTTTCGTCGATATTTCTTCAAGCTATCGTCCGGCAGGTCGAAGGCAACCAAAAACGGGAACAGAGCCGCGGGATCGAGTCCGCGCCGGGCTTCCACCAACTGTATCAGGTCATGCAGAAAGCTGGACGTTTTCAGACGATCTCGACCTTGTCGCCAGAATAGAAATACTCCACAGAGTTCCACCACGGAGGCTACCAAATGTACAGGCGCCGAGGAGTCGCGTAGTAAGCTGATACTGTGCTCGGAGATGAAAGGGCCGTAGAGGGTGACAGCGGAATCGGACAAACAGCGAGACACTTGGAGCAGAACCTGAACCGCCGTCAGTTTCGCTTCGCGTCGAGTTCGTTTGCCGGCGAGAGCCCGCTGACAAATCTCCTCCACGACTTCCGCGTCCAGAAAAAGTTTGGGCTGTTCCCGGCTGAGCTCCAGCAGACACTTCCTGGTGGTTAAGACGACGGGAATGGGCGCATCTTCGTCGCACAGCCGTTTGCGCATCAGTTGACTGAGGCAGCGGCCGGCACCGAACACGGACTGAGAGTTTTCGAACAGATGAACTGGGAACAAGTGGGCGTGCTTTAGCACAAGGCAGAGGGCGCGAATACAGTGCAGAAGCAGCGCCCGTTTCTTTTCCGCTCGCGTAAATTCAAGCGGACTTCGGGCGTGCGCTGGCTCGGTGGCCGCTCCGCCACCTCCCGAGTCCGTCTGGGCGTACAGAGCCATGCGAACGAGATAGCGAAGAAACGCCGGCTCCTCCTTGAACCACTGAACCAAGAAGCGCCTGGAATGGTGAGGATGGAGCCAGGTTTTGAGCCAGAGCGCCTGCGGATCCAGCAACGCCAGTCCCAGGATCGGATTGCCCAGGGAGAAGGATTCCTGGACCTCGGAGCGAGCGCACACGTTGAGAAGGCTGACAGCGGAGCCGATGCACTCTTTCACCAGAGCTTCGGGGTATCGAATCCAGGCGGCGCTCAACGCCATCGCCATCTGATGCCACAGACGCAGCAGGTGCATGAAACCGGCCGACGGCTGCTCCCTCAGGTCCAGAAGACGAAGACTGGAGCTCTCCTCCAACTCCTCCGTCCAACGGCGCAGAAACTGGGTCACCATATTGAAGGTCATGCCGGTGACAGTGGCGGAGGAGGCGTTAAACAGTTTGGCCACGAATTGCAAGGCTTCAGCCGCGACGGCAGGGGAAGAAGCGCGCAGTGGGCCTTCGATGGCGTGCAGCAGTTGAGGAAACAAGGAGCTCTGTCCCAGTTCCTGCGAGGTCAGCTGACACAGCTGGGTCAACGCGTCCGCCTGAACCGATGGAGCATCGCCTCGTTTCTCCATGATTTCGATGGCGCGTCTTAGGACGCCGTCTCCCATGAATACGGTAGCCATGCTCTGGCCTAACCAAGGAGGGTAACCGACTCCATCGCCCGTGCCTCGTCTTCTCGTCACGTGTTCAGCAGCGCCATCAGACGCGGAAAATGAGAGGCCGGGATCGGCGGCCAATAGACTGTTCACGCTGGACCGACATTGGCCCAGCAGTTCCTGCTTGACGCGTCGAAATTCGGCGCTTTTCGCCAGCTTGTCCACCGTCGCTGTGCTGGCTGCAGCCGTGGTAGTGGTGGCGGAAGTCGCGTATCGTCCACCGCTCCGCTCCGGCGGTTCAAGCAAATGCCGCGTTTTAGCTTCTGAAAAACCAACATTTCACGCTATGCGGCAGACGTAAACCGGCAGGTTTACTAATGGGAAATAAAGAGTTACTAGTGCGCTACACACGGAGCGAGTAAACTCACGGGGAATTCCCTGTACGTATGCGATGAAGCATAGGGAGGCCACTCAATTCACCGTGAGTTTGAAACTCACCACGCGTGAACACGTGAGAAAAATTTCGTGCGTGGGAGCAAGTGAGAATGCTCCACACGAAAAATAAAACTCGAAGTTCAAACTCACCGTGAATTCACCGTGAGTTTACTCACCACGTGTGTAGCCCACTACTGTAAAGTTTGGTGTATAACCCGATATCGAATAGAACCGATCTGGTCGACTTTGAATTTTATATTTTGTATAACCCGATATTCACCTAGCGCCAAATGCTCTAAAGCTGTTTTACGCTGAGATAAGCAAGTATGGTATATACCCCGATATTTTGTATAACCCGATATCGAATATACCCCGAGCAAATCGGTCGACTTTTGTTTGTGTATAACCCGATCGGTAGTACACCAAACTTTACAGTACCAACCTACTCTACCAACTGGCAACTGAGCTACAAGCCTACAAATGTGTACTAAAACATATACATACCTAAAGCCTCTCGTAGCATATCGCGCAGCCGGGTGGATCCCTCCAGTTCTGGACTGCACTTTCGCAGCAGAGTCAGTAATTCTTCGGATGACGGTGGTGTCTCCTCCACTTTTAAGTCATCGCATTGGAAACGTAGGAACAGAATTCTTCCAACGCTACTCCAAATTCACTGCCGTCCATATTTTACTTACACAGAAGTACTTATGGGCTCGCCATATCGACAGAAGGTAATAAAATAAATAGTTTTAACAAAACGAGATATAAAAATATGTTCTCTGATTCGTCATGCAGAAAACTATCAGGCAAAAGCTAATTAGCCCCAAAGAAAGGTGCGGTGCAAGTTTCGTGTTGTTGGTATGGGAACCAGTAGCAACATGTTTTAACGTACGAAAATACGTACCACATGGAAGTGATGGAACAGGTGGCAGTGTTAGGTATCGTAC